>SNQJ01S0003525.1:5591-18810 GCA_010110895.2 Picea sitchensis | reverse complement strand
ATATATATATATATAACATAATTAAACATGTAACAAGAAGGGGGGTAAGAAATTCGACTAAATTATTAAAATCAAATTATTGTCTTTTTTTTTACATATGCTAATTAAAATTTATTAATTAAAAAGAAAAAGGGGTAAAAGGTGATTTTTCTACACTTGCTAATTTCAGTTTTAGTCAGAAAGGGAAAAGTAAGGAAAAAGATGAATGTCTGACATAGTAAGGAATCTTGTCTTTAAGAACTTTCTAATTATGAACTCAACTAGGAATTTAGTAAAGGCGTAAGTCATTTAAAATGTGTAAGGGGATATTGGGACACCAAGGAGCATTTTTAGGAATTGTTTTTGGTGGGTGAGGGAAATAGGAATAATTAAATAAATAATGAAATTAATTTATGGTGCAACTAGGGGGATGGGTGACATGTGTACGGGGGAGGTTTTTTTGATTAAATTAATGAAAAAGAAATTAAATGAGAATTTGGGAAATCACTTAAAAACTCTATAAAAAGGATGAAGGAGGAGGGGTATGGATCTGATCTTTATGCATAACGTTACGCTGCATGATTTTTGTCTTGACTGACTTATCTTGTGGGAGTTGGGATACCCAGCTCGGGTAACGAGTGGTAGCTCGACCTTGCGAGGCGAGCTGGGAGCTAGTTGTTCTATGGTAGAGTGTGTGTGTCCCCTTTGTGGCTCGGGGGGCTCAGGGGGGAGAAGATTACCCCTAGCGTTGGCTAGGAGGTACTGGTGAGGTCACATCGATCAGCAAGCGACAACTGGATAGAGTGCATGAAGAACAAAAACTACTAAGAAATCGTGTTTGTCTAAGGTATGTCGGTTTAATTGTTACTTGTAATGAATTTAAATTTACTTGTGTTAGTTCTTTGTGCTCATTTAAGATTTCATTTACATGCACTACCTTGCACTTGCTTTCCTACGGTATTGTAATCCCCTTGCTTGTTTTTTTCTGATGGATTTCCTTTGGCGAACTCAACTTCTAATTTCAGTAACTTATCTTTGTGGGTTTGATTGATTATTATGATTAGATTGTGTTTATCTTCCACCCTTATCCCTAGGTCATCAGTCCATGCCTGAGCAGTCGACTAGGAACCGAATCGACGGTCGTCACTTCAGTGTTTATAGACCTATAGATTCTAGTGCCCTACTTTTCTGTGCATGGATGATGAGCGAAAGATAAAAAAAAATCCCAGCTGTCTACCCTTACTCATCTCTACGTTGATTGATTCTTGTTTGAATGATTGTCATTGCGCCTTCTTGGGATTGAGTAATTCTGCTATTGTTTATCATTCCTCTCCGTGAACATCTTAATACTCTCTGAGTTTTTATATCAACTCTATATTTTACCGTTTTATTATGACAGCGATTTACCATTTTACTTGTCTGCAACTTACCCTCTATAAAGTTAGCGATTACCCTTTCCTATTGACTGCATTTGGACAATTTTTAATTTTTAAAAGTAAAATATTGGGACAGTGTTTTATGATATGTATCAAGATAGTCTTTCATATATTTAATAAATTATTACCAACGATATCACTTACACCATAGCAGCGATTATATATTAGGGAGCGGTGATTTTGCATTCACTGTTTAGATTTAGCGATTTTATATTCACAGTTTATGTTCACAGTCTATATTCAACGATTTTATATTCACAATTAAATGATGGGTCAACAAATGTTTATTCAACGATTTTATACCTGTGGTAGCTAGTTTGTATTCACAGTTTATATCTAGCAATTATATTCACAGTTTAATTCACAGTCTATATTCAACGATTTTATATTCATAGTTAAATGATCGACCAACAAATGTATATTCAACAATTTTATACTTATGGTTGCTAGTTTGTATTCACAGTTTATGTTCATAGTCTATATTCAATGATTTTATATTCATAGTTAGATGATGGGTCAGCAAATGTATATTCAACGATTTTATACCTATGGCAGCTAGTTTGTATTCACAGTTTATAATTAGCAATTTTATATTCACAGTTTAAATGATGGGTCAGTGTTTTTATATTCGATGTTATAATACATGTGGCAGCGAACCCCCTTGAATGATAGATAGAGTTTATTTTCAATAGAGATATCCCTAAATTTTATGAGTGACAACAAATTGATGGTTGTTTTTGACAGTGTATTTGGTTGGGCAAATATATTGCTTCGTATGACTGTGTATTGGCAGCGATTTTTTTACCGTGCAAACTATGGTGTTCTACAGTGTAAATGGGGGTGTATTTTTATGTCTGAATGGGTAGCGTATGTGGTGTTTTTGTTGTGTGATTGATGGTGTTTCTATAGTGTAACAGTGGTGTTTTAACGGCAATGAAATTAATTATAGATTTTATAAGACAATATTATCATATTTCGCCCAACATTTATCTTATTTCTCCATCATATTCAGTCCAGTTAGGTGAATGTGCACTTGGAGATTCGAACAACTTGTTGTGTAACCATTATATCCGTTTTGCGAAAACTTGTTAAATATGTACACATTGTGACATGACAACTATCTTACGGAATCCATGTCATTTTAAGCAATGTTATGTTGGGTGAATTTGGGTTTAGTGAAATTTCGTTCAGTAAAATGCTAATGTTTTCAAATCAATTTATTAATTACCATTTAGAAAAACACTTCTTACAGTATCCTTCGGAATAGGAACGAGGAAAAGCTCACCTATCCCACGATGTACAGATTTCACAAGAAATATCTTCTTCATTAGGAATTAAGCCCACGAGTAGTCTTTCTAATAAGTATTCACTGGTCTTTAATTGCCGATGTATATATTTACACTATGTATCTTCTGCGATATATATTTACACTATATATTTACATTATATATTCACACCCTGCGTTGCATATTTACATGCGATATATTTATTATATATTTACACTTTGCTGTATAAATTTACCTATATACATGTTTACACTATTTCCATTATATCATAGATTAATTCTGCCTATAATATATTTAAATGACAACAATATAACATATTTAACTTAGAGATATCATGTATTTAATTTACAACATTCTCACATATATTTACTAGACAGTAAATTCAATGATAGACAACAAAATTAATTAGAGACAACAATTTTGGTAGTGTGGACATCGTGAATTTTGTTTTGATTTTCTTATAGCAATTTTCATGATTTTCTTATTGGTGAATCTTAGTGAATTCAGTAATCATTATAAAACTTGTTTATGATTTTTTAACTAGATAGTGAACTCATCCTAAGGAAAATACTTATATATGTTTTAGTTTTATAATTAAAGGACTACAAGGACCTTTAAGGGACAAAAAATTTATATTTAAATACAACAATTAAATTCATTTGTTTCTGATAAAGGATAGCAAAATCATGCTTAGGAGACACTTATATATGTTTCAATTGGTAAGGACAACGACTTATGGTTAAAGACATGTTCCACTTTTCTTTCAGTTTAAAAAATAGTGATTTCCTCCTTACAAAATTACTTATTTGATTTTGGGATTTGGAGGATAGTTGCAATGAACTATTTGTTTTAATGACAATTATTTATTGTGTACTGATTGATTTTTTTGCACAAGGAAATTATTGTGTCATATGAATGTCATAGTCGTCTTGTTGACTTGTCGATTGGGTGCTTGGGTCAGTAGTCTTATGTTTTGACAGTTAATTCGGTCTCCTAGCGCGTTGAAGTTTCTTGGGTTATTGGTCTAGATGGGATATGTTGCACTAGGATTACCGTCACGCTTATCGCCTTGTGACAACATGATTCCTAAAGAGGGGATCATTGTGCATCCTGAGGAATAGAGGAGAATGATAACCTGGCCGGAGTCTATGCTTCCCGATGTGGGAATTGTTCATTGTAACAGTTGTTGGGACTTGGGTTGTAATGCCTTCATGTGTTTGGTTTTGCGTGCCATAGAGGTTCTAGTTATTGTTCGTCGAGGTTGTTGTGTCGAGATTGTTGATGTTGTCCTTATCTTGTAGGTGTTGTCGTGTTTGTGTCGGGTGGGTAGTCATTTCTTTCTTTGGATTTACACATGTTTCACCCAGTTGCTCGATGTGCTAGTGTGTAGAGTCGTTGTTGTCTATTGCTTGATCTATGTGCATGGTGTTCATCATCAGGTGGTGTGGTTTAACTATTGTCGTCGTTGCCTTCCTACCAAAAAAAAAAAAAAATTGCACTTTTCGCTTCGCTTGGATTCGTAATGATTGGGGTCGACACATATGGTATCAGAGCAAGTTTCGACCCACGACTTGGGATCACTACATCTTTTGTTGATTTGATGTCTGATTATAAGGTCGCTAATTAATTTTATTTGTATTCATGTAGGTAATCATGGTTAGAGGACACTATAGAGGAAGACGAAGGGGTGATAGGGGAGGAGGCGCGATGCCTCCAGTAGCATCCATGCCTGAGGGGTCTAACCCCCATGGAGAAGAACATGTTGTCGGGCAGATATAGATAGCGGTGGGTGATGTGGTTGGGATGATGAGGTCTTTTCAGTAGATGTCTGAGGCACTGATCAACCATTTGGACAGAGATGAGTCTAGGGCATCGGCACCCCCTAAGGGTCCATCGCGTGCTCCGGTTAGTACTGGTAGCATTCAATGTGAACTCGAGAAGGTCAAATTTCCCGAGTTCTTTGGTGCCCGGGATGGTGCAGTTGTCTAGGCATGGTTGGAGAATATGGCGATGTGATTTTCACTTCGTGACTATACCTCCAACATGAAGGTCTGCATGGTGCTCTTTCAACTGATGTGGAGCACTCTTCTATGGTGGAAGACACTCCTGCCAAAATTGAACATGGTCATCAAAGACATGTCATGGGAACTATTTGAGGAACAGTTATGAGAGAGGTATCTATCAGAGGAATTCATTGAGCATCAACTCAATGAGTTCAATGCCTTGTGATAGTGTTGGCACAGGGGCAGACCCAAGGTTCAATGCTACAACAACACACCAACAAAACCCTAACTACCAGCCCTTTTGGCAACACCTATGAAGCAAATGATGTCTCACCCAAGGTAGAGGCAAGGGTGGTTGTAGGACTTAGGTGTCTACAACCTTATCTGGGACATGGATCTATGATTATAACACTTGATAGAGAACTTAGAACTGTTAGTTCATCATTACTTAACCAATATCTACTACGCATATAGAACAGAGCATCGCATCATTCACTCAGATCTGATGTATTTAAGCACTTTATCATAAACAAACAAGTTATATCTAGCAGATCAAGCACTAAGCATCTTCATATAGGTCAGATCTAACATTCCTACACATCATTAGCACAAAGAATAAGCATATTTATCTATCTCTATCAAAGAACTTAGAAAGAGAAGTTATAAACACATCAAGACAAGCACAAAGAAGAACAACACAGTGTTTACATGGTTCACCCCCACCCTAGGGCTACGTCCACCAACTCTTATTCTTTATTGTCTTCAGTCAATCAGTTACATTCATAGAGCCTCAAAACCCTACTTCACCTAGGACATGAGATCTGCGCACCTTGCTAGATCCTCCTTCCTTACGTTATAGCACAAAGCACTTCACAACCTATTACAATACCTTGCACCTAGCTCTGCAAGTCTCTCATAGTATGCATAGAGATTCTACCAAACATACTTGCACTTAGCACTTAGCTTATTATCCTTACATCACATAGATCCCCTTTTTCTCCCCTTTTCTTACATAACCTAGACATCTATTTATACATTACAAAATAGACCTAAACCTGGGTAAACCCATGGGCCAACATCCCATGCCTGTTACATAATCCCAAAAACCCAAAAAGGACCCAAAAAGGGGTCGAGATCCATGATATCCTCTTCGTCTTGTGCTCCTCCTTTGATAGGCTGTCGAAGTCCTAAACTAGGTCAAACTTCACCAAATCCCTCAAAACTTGGTCAAGGGCCAACATGCCCCCAACACTCACCTGTGACTCGTCCCGAGTCACTCTGATGTAGGAAGTTCTTATTTGAATGCTTCAATCTTGGCTTGAACTCCTTCGACTTGTTGTTGTGATACAAGCTCTTGGTAAGCAAATGCTTGAATGAATGCATCATTCACAGGTCCTTCCAGGTGTTGTTATGTTACGGTACTAACCTACTCTAGTTCTGCTCCCTGGCTCCGAACCTCTAGAAACAATTGGTAAGCCTTGTCTTGTATAGGTCGGAGTCTCTGAGTTACTTCCATAACTTTGTTTTGGATAGCGTGGATTTGTTGCTGGGTGGTTCGCTACTCTTGAGATCTCTTCATTCTCTCCACAACTATTAGGGCTTTCAGATGTGCCTGTAGTGTTTCTGCGTGCTGCTTTGCTTCCTGGATATGCAACTCAAGTGCCTGTAACTCTGGGTTCTCGGTAAGTTTCTCATATGTTTGGGCACTGCGATCAGCGAATTTCTTACATTCTAAGGTAAGGGCCTTTAGCCTTTCAACTGTTCTCTTGGCAGTTGCTTCTCTTTGGTCCTTTACCTTTTGTGGGGTCTCGGGAACAGTGCGTAGTTCTAGGTCTGTGATGCGTTGCTGCAGCTGCTGGATCACTTTTTCAAGTTGCGCTACTTGCTTCGTGACTTAATCCTCTGCCTTTACTTCTACAACAGTCACAGACCGTAGTGCTTTCTTGACCGCTTCCTTCACTTCGAGTTTCTCGGTAAGCAATTGTTCCTTGCCTTGCTGCAGCTATGCCTTTTCTTCATCGAAATTTGCTTGGAGAGAAATTTTTTCATGTTCTGCAGCACTACATTGTTCTACAAGTACTCCTTGTACTTGTGCCAAATCCTAGGTAGCTTGCGTTGTTTCCTTTTGTGCTCTTTGAAGGCGAGCTTCGACTGTCTCAGTGAGCCAGTGGAGTTGGGATGGCTCATCTCTTGATTCCAGTGTTCCCAGTGGTAGAGGTGCAACGGAAACTGCACGGATGGACTGTAGTGCCTATTGCACACCTTGGAGCTTGACCTCAATACTATTGTACATCTCCTCCTGCTTAGCTTATTACTTCTCTTCTATCTCCAATGAAGCATCATTCAGGGCTGCTATGATGAAATTGAAATCATCAGAGGTGAGGACGATCTGCATCTTAGTTACAGGGCCTTTTGATCTCTTTCAAGAGGAGGGTTTCGGGGGGGAAACCTTCCTTTTCTTCGAGGGGTCCTCCTCGTATCTGGGTGGTGTTACTTCTCCTTTCCTTTGTTAAGCTTCTGTGCCATCTATCTCTTTTCCATCACCTCCTTTCTCTTCTGACATGGAAGCAGTCTTGACTGAGGCACTGCTTAAATCTTGTACTTCGTCAGTCTTCTTTGTTTTGCTAGGTCTGGGTGTATGCATAGTTTCTGGGCTGTTGATGTCGGACAACTCCGTAGGGTCTGCTGGAATGAGGAGGTCTGTCGACTAGTCCTTGGTGATCTCTTCCAAGTCCTCCTCCGTTATCTTGTAATAGGACTAAATTTGTTGCTTGTGCTCATCAACGCGCGATGTGATATAAATGAAATGTTGATCAGCGCTAAACTTCATCAGAGGCCTGAATCGGTGTAAAGTGTTCGACGTCATGGGAGGCTCGGACTGGATGGCTATCTTCAGCTGATTGTAGTATGTATGGAACATGGCATTTGACTACCATTTCTTATTCATGTCACTTGAGTACCACAATGTACTGAACTTCGCAGCCAATGGTTCGAAAGGCTTGATGTCTAGGAAGGTCGCACCTTCCGACATCGCCCAGGCAATGAAAGCAATCAGGATCAATAGCTAGCTGAAATGAAATTCATACCCTTGATCCTGGGCTTCTCTACAGTCAAGTTCTAATTGGTTCACCAGGTACTCCACCCAGCTCATTTGAAGACCTTCTGCACACTTCCTTGTGAGGTCAACTACAAAACCGATGACTTGGGTGGGTCGGTTCTTGCGTACTAACTTCTCTGCAATCAACTGACAGGCGAGGCACATTGTGCCATTCTGAATAGAGGCTACCTTGTAGCCTCGCATTCCTTTCTCGAAATCGCCATAGGTCTCCTTGATCCTTTGGGCGAGAGCACGGTTCATGGATTTTCCAGGATATAAATCATGTGGGTTGAGTCCTTGCATACTCAAACCCGTCATTCGATTGATCAAGGTCGAATCAACTGTGATACGATGGTTTAGCCACAAATATCTTCCATGGTAAAAAGACAACAATAGATTGACACATGTATTCACCTCTTGGTGTCTTTCAAAGCGGGGAATTTTCATGACGTTGAGCAGAGTGGACTGTGCGAGGTTATGGGTCCATGCTTGGGGAATTACCTTTGAGTTTTTCCCTTTTTTTCTAGTCAGATACTTATGTTGGGATAACATGTTGTAGACTTTGTGATCTCTAAGGTTGAAGTCGCTAAACTTCAATACTACGATCTTATCTTGGTCTGCTCGAACTGCGTGGATCACCTTCGGGAGGTACGCAGTGACCAAGGCATACTCAAAATCTCTAGGTACGTTGTTGCGGTTTACAACACCTCTCAAAGGTGGTGTATAGGTGGGTAAGATAGTCGGTATCAATTTAGAATTCACTAGATCATCCCTACACTTGGTTTACTTCTCGTCGGATGGTCGGGATGGTCCTTCTCTGCGAGCAGTGGATGGAGAGGCTGGCAATCCTCTCGTCAATGATGCTTGTATTCCTATAGACATTGACATGAATATTTCAGTCATCAGGTTGAGGAGTACTTCTGTCATAGATTCTTCGACTGCATTGAGCTCATCGGACATATGTGCTCGGTATGAATGATATCGGGTTCAAGATTAACTTAGACACTGCAATAAAAAATATGGCAAGAGTGTGATGATCACTGTGCAAAATTCACTTAGAATACAGGCTCAAATTTTTGGTTCGAAAAAGTGTTCTCGGTACATGGCGTGACGGGATAAATAGGTAACTTGGCAACGGGTCTCTTGCAATGGGTATGGAGCCTGTATTAACTCTATTTTGTCCGTTATGACACAGTCCAACGATCTGGTGGTGAACCATAAATGAATTTCTACCCATTCAGAGCGTTGCTTGAATGGTTATAATGTCCTAACAGCTATATTTCTTTACCGCGGTGAAGTGCCATGCATTGTTGTTTCGATATCCCAACGAAGATCCAATTTTGAAAATTTTCCTCCTCTGAGGTTCCCTCTGGAACCTTCTGCAAATTTTCGATCCTAGCTCTCTTCTTGCTTAATTTTCTATCCTTCTTTCCAGTGAGCTTCATCTCAGTATTCATTTTCCCATTCTGATTCTTATTTTATGTTGACATAGTTACTTCACGCAGTTGAAATTCTTTCCTAGGATTCAGGGGTTATACTTCTTCTTTATCCAGACTAGGTACTTCAGTCTTATGTGAGTCTTATAATGTTATTGCAACTTCGAAATTGGGGTCTCTGGTGTTAAATAGCTTCGATCTATTCTCCTATTCTTCAATCAAGTGTGTGATCATTCTAGTCATGAAATCTTTTAACTCTTGTTTCTTTTTTTCCAAAACTTCTTCTTCTTCCTTTCGTCTGGCTTGATCTTTGTCGATACAAGGTTTTCCTAGTAACATGGTAAATGGGGCATTGTTCTCAGTAAATTTAATAATCTCAAAATCTTCTTTTGTCGAAGTTCCATTAACAATCATAGGTATGCGAGCGAGCTTCCCAAATAGGTTTATCAGCTTTCCTCTGAATAAACCTATTCCTCCTAATGAAGGAATCATAACAGGCTTCCCTATAGCTTCCCAAGTTCTCTCTATCATGATATTCACCTATGTTTCCTTATTTAGAACACAGTCAATGTCGAAGTCTCCTATTCTTGCTTCAATGCATTCTTTTTCTTTGAAGATCTCTGATAGTTTGATATGTCGGTGGTGATTCAAGGTTTCTTTCATCTGTAGCAATACTTTCTTTGATTCTTTCTGGGGTTCTTCTATTTATGGATCCACCTTAGGGTTTTCTTGATTCAGGTTCATTCCTTCCATCTTAGCAATCATTCTAGGGCAATCCAACACTTCATGGTCCATAGCTTTACAACAAAGAGAACTAGGTATTTTCCCAGGGAATTCCTTAGCAAGATGTCCCTGTATTTTGCAACTGTAACAGAGGGTTAATCCTCTCTTTTATTTAAGTGATCCCCAACCTTTCATGTACTGCATGCTAGGATCATAGGAGCTAACCTGCAAAAAATTCTTTCAAGGATCCTGCATCCATTTGTTAGTCCAAGCATTCTTTCTATGCATAGGTATAACATATATTTCACTATTCTTATCAGATCTACTCATATCAAATCTTCTTTCATCTATTAGTGCCTTAGTTTTCAAGCTAGGACAAAATCTATCAAACATACCTAAATCCATATTTTAGAAACAAAAATTTCCACTTATCTTACTTTTTCAGAGCACAAAGCTTACAGATCTAGAACTTTTCAATATTCTTACCTTTATCAGAGCACAAAGCTTACAGATCTTACCTCTTTTCTTCAGATAGTCTCACTTTTACCTTTCTTACAGCACAAATCTTTTAGATCTTACCTCTTCTCTTCAAATCTGACCTCTTTTCTTGGCACAGAGCTCCCTAGGTCAAGTAGAATGTTGCGTACTAGGGTAACAGTTCTATGCAGGGATCTTGCCCAATATCGGGTCGAATATTTGCACAAAGCTTCTTCTTTCTCAGTTCTCAGTAATCACAGTTTCAGGTCCGATACTGCGCACTTCAGCAATAGATCTACAAACAGAACTTTTCTTTTCTTTACTTTAGTTCCCAACAATCACAGTTTCAGGTCCCAGCAACGGAACCATTTGTTGGCACAGGGGCAGACCCAGAGTTCAACGCTACAACAACACACCAACAAAACCCTAACTATCGGCCCTTTCGGCAACGCCTGCGAAGCATATGAAGTCTCACCCAAGGTAGAGGCAGGGGTGGTTGTAGGACTCAGGTGTCTGCAACCTTAGTTGGGACACAGATCTATGATTATAACACTTGATAGAGCACTTAGCACCATTATTTCAACATTACTTAACCAATATCTACTGTGTAGATAGAACAGAGCATCGCATCATTCACTCAGATCTGATGTATTTAAGCACTTTATCATAAACATGCAGGTTATATCTAGCAGATCAAGCAATAAGCATCTTGATATAGGTCAGATCTAACATTCTTACACATCATTAGCACAAAGCATAAGAATATTTATCTATCTCTATCAAAGCACTTAGCAAGAAAAGTTATAAACACATCAAGACAAGCACAAAACAAAACAACACAATGCTTACGTGGTTCACCCCCACCCTAGGGCTATGTCCACCAACTCTTATTCTTTATTGTCTTCAGTCAATCGGTTACAAGAATAGAGCCTCAAAACCCTACTTCGCCTAGGATAGGAGATCTGCGCACCTCGCTATATCCTCCTTCCTTACGTTATAGCACAAAGCACTTCATGGCATGTTACAATACCTTGCACCTAGCTCTGCAAGTCTCTCACAGTATGCACAGAGATTCTACCAAACATACTTTCAATTAGCACTTAGCTTATCAGCCTTACATCATAGATCCCCTTTTTCTCCCTTTTTCTTACATAGCCTAGACATCTATTTATACATTAAAAAACAGGCCTAAACATGGGTAAACCCATGGGCCAACATCCCATGCCCATTACATAATCCCCAAAACCCAAAAAGGACCCAAAAATGGGCCAATATTCATGATCTCTGCTTCGTATTGCGCTCCTCCTTCCACAGGCTGTCGAAGTCCCAAACTAGGTCAAACTTGACCAGATCCCTCAAAACTTAGTGAACGGCCAACAGACAAGGCGACTGTACGGTGCCCGAGTATGAGGCTCATTTTATGGAGTTGCTTCGGTATGCTCTGCACCTTAATACCGAGAAACTTAAGGTCAACAGGTTCTTGTTTGGCCTTAAAATCAGCATACGTGCAAAGGTTAGGATTATAATGCCTCATACCTTGCATGATGTCATCCATAAGGCCCTCACAGTAGAGGAGGAGCTTATCAGCAGGCGTCAGAGAAAGACTCTAGCGAGTCCAACATGGCAGGTGTCATCGGGTGCGCAGCAGCATCAGACACTAGCCAAACATACGCCAGGATATTGTGGCTTCCAGAGAGGATCCACTTTCACTACACCTCAGTGACTAGCATCTTAGCAGTGAAATCCTTACTGAGGACCACAGCATCAGCAACAACATCGACCGCAACAACAATAGTTTAGGCTTGTTGAGAAAAACAGACTAGGATTCCAGGCCGGTGGGCCGTTAGCTTCTACTTTGGGTACCAAGAGTACTAGACCAAAGAATGGGTGTTGGACATGTGGGGAACCACACTACCAACACGACTGCCCAGTGGAGAGGACTAGATCATCTGGATAAGCGGGACCCACTACCATGGGAGATTTGGGCAAGGTCCATTGGATTCATGCAGAGATGAATAACTACCAAGCAGAACACCAATCGACTGTGCTCGAGATGTCAGGTACCACCACTAACCAGACCCTTAGTATTTTGATTGATCCTAGTGCAACCGAGAGTTTCATTTCAGGTGCAGCGCTAAAACAAATAAAGTTAAAGGCAATCATACAGAATGATTTTATCTTTGTAGAGATGGCTTCAGGATCCAAACAGAAGGTGGGAGGGAAGGTTACGGGATGTACCCTTAACCTAGGAGAGTTTGTCACCAGGGCCAACCTGTACATCACGATCTTAGGATCTTATGACGTCATGATCGGTATGGACTGGCTGGAATCACATGAGGTGATGCTCAACTGTAAGACGAAATGGTTGAGCTTGGTCGATGATGAGGGATAGAGATGTGTGATGGTAGGTCGGAACCAGGGAGCTTCCCTGAGGTTCATCTCTTCCTTGTAGCTATGGAAGATCATGTGCAAGGGGTGTAATATTTATGTGATCCTTGTGTTAAACGAGAAGGGAGTAGTGGAAGTTATAGAACACCTTCCTATGGTGAGAGAGTTTGCGGACATCTTCCCGGAGGAGTTACCTGGGATGCTGTTAAGCCCTAATGTTGGCTCATTACCCCTTAATTGGGGCATATTAGATTAGTAATGCTATTCTATTTATGTCAGATTTAGGCCATTAGTTGTAATTTAGATTAGTAATGTTATTTTAATTATGTCGGCTTTAGGCCATTATTTGTAATTATACCTCCTAGTCTCCTATATATACCAAGGAGACATTTTC
>SNQJ01S0003524.1:292363-316809 GCA_010110895.2 Picea sitchensis | reverse complement strand
GTAGGAAAATTCTACCAGGGGTAGATAATCTTCCCATTTATTGGGATGATGCATTACATGCTTCCTTAACATGTCTTCCAACACTCGATTTACCCTCTCTATTTTTCCATCATTCTTAGAGTGGTATGCTATAATAAACAACAATGTTGTTCACTACTTCTTGTACACTGAAATGTGACAGCGCTACGTCAGTTTGTAACCACAATTTTGTCGACCCTCCGACGAAACCCAGTTAGTAGTTTCATCGGTGCATTCATGTCGGCTATCCGACGAACGTATGAACGTCAGATATCTGACAACATATCGGCGGTTATACCGACAACCCTAAGGGCCAAAAACTTGTCAAAATTAGACATTGTTTCTGACAGTTATGTATTGGAATGTTGACGTAAAGATATGTTGAATATCCTACATCCATACGGTTATTATTATCGGAAATGTGGTCTCATATCCAACTGTGCTCGTCGAATGTCCAATGATACAATAGTACCTTCGACGGGGGCGTCATACCTTCGACAGTCAGTATTGTTGGTCAGGTCGTCGGATATCCAACGGCTGCTTTCAGCGAATATCTAACGGTTTTACAGTACATCTGACGAGGGTTCCATGCCTCTGACGGTCATTATTGTCGATCGGTCCATCGGATATCAAATGGCCGCTTTCAACCAATATCTGATGGTTTTACAGTACCTCCAACGGGGGTGTCATACCTTCGATGGTTAGTACTGTCAATTCGTGCATCAGATATCCGACGACACTATTTATATTAAAAAAATAATAATAATATTGCATTACTATTTCTTTGTCACCCATTCATTGTGACAAAGAAATAGTGAAAAAGTAAATTGTTTTGTGAAGCCTTGAACTTTCCCAAGTTTAACATTAGAAACCCCTCAACAATTATTCCTCTATTTCACAGTATAACTTTCCATGTCATAAACTAACTGCAACCATTTTAGAGATAAACCAACAAACTTATAGGAGTAAATGAAAAGGAAACATTGTTTGACGCCTCATGCGTGTATAGATAACTTCTTGGGAACCCATACAATAATTAAAACCAAAATGAAATGCAACTAGAGTAAATTATATTTTAAAGAGTAAAGGATGTTTAAGTAGGGAATGCATATGCAATGTTTCAAACAAGTAGAAATAAAAGTAGTCATATAAAACTAAAACAATAAACCCAAAAAAAAAAATTGTAAATAAAACAAGAACTAAACTAAAATTCAAACATGCATAATAATGAATTTATGATTGTTGGTGTGGTTATTATTATTATTATTATTCCTATAGCTATTTTAGTTCAAAAAAGTAATAGGGTTTTAGGATAGATCCATTCACTATGTGTGAAAATAACATTTATTGGCTATTGTTTAATTTGAAGGCATTGTTCCCCAAATTATGAGCAATTGTGAAGGGTCCTAGTGATAGATTTTGAAACTTAGTATGCTTACCATTGTCTTCATCAGTAGAATCCCAGATCAAGACTCTTTGACCAACTCTAAACAATTTAACTTTTTCCTTCTTATCGTGGTACTTCTTAACAATAGCATGCCTCTTGTTTAGATTTTGTGTTGCAAACTCACACTATTGTTCTAGAGACATTATGCATTAAATATTTGTGATATTGGGTTGTTGTTCCATTTGTTCCTGGCTTGAAACCAAACTATGATGCCAGCAAAACCGCCTCCTAAAATATATAGTGTAAGAGGTCAAAGTATATTGTTGATCCCATCTCTCACCATGGGGAATGACATTAGAATCTTAGTGGACAAGAGCCAAAATTGAAGAAATAACCTGAGCTCCCATTCCCTCAAACTACAATATGAACTAGGTATTGTTTGCTAGAAACCACAAAGGAAAAATCCCACATTGTCTCAGCTTCAACATAGAAGTTGGAGTGCTAAACCTTAACAATGGTTGGCCAAAATGGAAATTGAAAGTGCATAGAATGAGGTAGTCCAAGTACACGATAAAACCTTACATGAATTCCCACCATTAGATTAGATTGGAGGGTTGTGTAGACAAGCATCATATGCATGCAGTGGAAATATTAACTCATCTTTCAAGACATAGTACAAGATGGATAGGTGGACCCATAGACATCAAGCAATCAACCCATCGAATCCCAATGGAATTGATAGGGTGGTGGGTGACAATGTATGGGTTAATTTCTAATGCTCATAACTCATATATGCTCGCAAATCAAGCATGATTATACATTAAGGTTTGGCATGGTTGAAACCATGGTTTTGACTTTATGAGAAAAACATTTTTATGAGTGCTTATCACTTAGGCATGGGAAGAATAGAATTCCAAGCATTGAGATGCTTATATTTAGGGCCTAATTCCACCTTTTGCACTTGCTTTATTTGCTTGCAAACTAATAATGTGTGCTTTGGTTGCAGGTCCAATACAATCAAATGTTGAACTATGTGAAAGATACCAAACCTACATATCCCAACAACTTCATCCCTAAACAAACCATCCACAAACCATTGTAATATTGTGTAACCAATCCATCAACATATATTCACATAATCAAAATAATGTTTTGCAAAACATGTTATCATTTCCAATGAGTTGTAACATCCACAGACTCAGTCTCATGTATGTAATACTTCCATAATCACCACATCATCAACATTATAAGAAAACCATATCTCATCATGTGTTAGCAAATGAGATGGACATACAAAAAAATCAGCAAGCAACATGTATCAATGTCTTTTTTAGTGTGAACATTCACATTCCCTATAGTTTCTAGCAAGGGTTGAGAGTAAATGATCATAACAAGGTGATATCGAAGATTATTAGGCTCATAAAATTCCAATAGGTAGATTTGTTGTGATACTTCACAATGATACAGGTGTTGATCATTTTTAAGATCAACATCTGAAAACATCACTTGAAGATGTTGCTTCATGCAACATTTTGATTATCGTATCTTCTAATTTGGTATAACATAGGTTGTTTGGGCATGTAAGTGTATTTTAGTGAAAAAAATTTGAACAAATTAGGAAATGAACATGAGGCAAGTATAGAACTTATATTGATCCCTAAAAGGGAAGGAAACATATAGAGTTGGGCTAATGTTCTACAATGGGTGAAGAAAATGGACCATGAAGAAGGGTTAGGAAACCTAGATAGTTTTGTCAAGCCTTGAAATTTCTCAAGCTAAACATTAGGAAAGCCTCAACGATTCTACCTATGTTTCATGATATAATCCAACATGTCTTAAACTAACAACAACCATGTTAGAAATAGCCTAGTAGAACTGTAGGAGTAAGTCAAAAGGAAATGTTGCTTGAGGCCTCATGCCCATACAAATAACTTCTTGGGCATCCATACAATAATTAAAAACTATATGCAATGCAACCAGACTATTTTGATTTTTTAAAAGGAAAGGATGTTGAATCAATGAATGATATGAGATGTTTCATACAAGTATAAATAAAAAGAAGTAGCCCTATCAAACTTACCAAAAAAAACTTATAAACATAAACATCATTGTTTTGCATGTTTGCATTATAAACATAAAAAACATTATTTTTCATTTCAGTTATGTTCTTGTTGTGTTCGTAAGTTGTTGTTTTTTTTTAATTGTTATAGCTATGCTATTTTAGTAGAGTAATAGGGCTTTAGGATAGATCCATTCATTGTTTGTGAAAATAACCTTTATTGGTTATCCTTTAATATGAAGGCGTTGATCCCCAAATTATGAGTGATAGTAAAGATTCCTAGACAAAGCTTTTGAAACTTAGTGTGCTCACCCTTGTCTTCATGAGCAGAATTGTAGAGTAAGACTCTTTGACCAAATCTAAATGATTTGACTTTTTCCTTCTTATTGTGGCACTTCTAAACAATACATTGTTTCTTCTTCAAATTTTGTGCTACAAACTCACACTACTCTTCCAGAACCATTAATGCATTAAATCTCTAATTTATTGGATTGTTGTCCAACTCTTTAATATGGAAAGCTAAATAGCAAGTGGCAATTTCCATCTCATAAGCAAGAATGATTTCTTCTTTTCCATATACTAACATGAAAGGTGTCTCACTAGTACTAATCTTGGTTGTTGTCTTTTCGGCCCACAAAGCATGTAATAGTTGCACTTGCCACTCACGAGGATTGTCACTAATTTAATGTGTTTAATAATCTTAATCAGTTTTTTATTGGTAAACACAACCAATTCATTCCCTTGGGGGTAATATGGGGAGGAAGTTGAGAAAATTACATTGTACTTATGGAAAAGACCCAAAACCTCTCTAGACACAAAGGTACCACCATTATCACTAACAATTTTGAGAGGTGGACCAGAGAAGGAAAATATATGTTCTTGTACAAAGGATACAACATGTTCATCCTTAGCATTCATTAACGAGACAATTTTGGGCCACTTCGTGAAATAATAAATTGTAGTAAGGATAAAATGTGATCAGTAGAAAAGTGTGGGCAAATGGGACCTATAAAGTCTATCCCCCACTTGGTAAAGGGAAAATAAGTGCTCACTAGGTTTAGGGGCACACCTAAAAACTTATGATTTCCACTTACTCGTTGGCAACAATCACATGATCTCACAAACATGAAATAATTGTGAAACAAGGTGGGATAATACAAACCATAACACATAATTTTATGCACAGTATCTTTAGCAGGGAAATTCCCACTAGTATGGAATTGCAAATGAGCACCATAATGAAATTTCCATAGTATATGTTTGGCTTGGGACTTACCAACACATCAAAGAAACATACCATCAACATGTCTATGGACCAACCAATTGTTACACATAACATACTTAGTACTTTCTAACCTTAGTCTCCTCTTTCCATTGGCTTGCAAATGGGAAGGACATTGTTGCTTTCGCAAGTACAAGATGATGTCCTAGTACAAAGGGTCAACAATTACATCATAGTCAATATCAAAACATCCCATTTAAAAAACAACAAGCAATGAATCCTCATCCTCTTGGCTATTAGGATTTTTATCATGAGCATGTTTAGCCAAAAGAAGAGATAAATACTTACCTCGTACAATCTTAGTAACCATGATTTCAAGATCAAATTATTGATTTTTGGAAAGGCAATTTGTCCTTCTTTGTTGCAGAAAAAATTAGGACAACAACTACTTGATGGCTTGAAGAGGAACTTTAACAATTATGTGCTTTCCAACACATAATGTTTAAACTTTGACAAAGAAACCATGAGGGATAAAGCATTTTTTCCAATTAGAGGGTACTCTAATTCATTTTCAATCAAGCTTTGGCTCATAAAATCCATGGGTCTTTCAAAAAATTTGGCATAGAGCTGCACAAGAATGATCAAAACAACTAAGTTTGTAGTGTTGGTATAAATGTGAAAATCGCTTGAAAATTTAAGTTTTCCAAGGCAGGGGAAAATGTAATGGAATTTTAAGGGATTGAAAGGCTTCCTATGAACTTTGATCCTAGTTGAAAGATGTGTATTTTTAGAATAAAAAATGTATGAGGTTGATTATTTGAGTAAAATTGAGCACAAATATGTGAGCAAAGTTAGTTTCCTGTAAAAGCCTAAATGGATTTCTTAAAGGTGGGAGTTGGAAACCTCTGAATAGCATAAAATATATTTGGATTGATGCTTACGTTGTCCTGATTTGAGACAATATGCCCCAACAATTTCTATTCATTCACACCAAAAGCATACTTGTTAGGATTAAGAGAATATCAAATTTCCTACATTTGAGTAAAACCCACTTTAGATAGTCAAATGATCAACTCTTTTCAGAAATGCACCAATAGAACATCAAGAAAAATACGAATGATTATACATGTTAAATCATTAAACTTAATATGAATTGCCCTCTAAAATGTAGCACTTGCATTATCCCAAAGGGCATACAATGAAATGCAAAAGTGCCCCACCTCATTGTGAAAATGGTTTCTTTAGGATTTACTTTAATCTGATTGTAGCTAGAAAAATTGTCTAAGAGTAACATCATTTCTAAACTAACAATATGTTATAAGATAACATCCATGAAAGGAAAAGGGGAATTATCTTTGGCATTACCTCATTCAAATATCTAAAATCCATGCAAAGCTGCTATCATCATTATTTTTCCAAACTGAAACCAAATTGGCAACCCACCTTGAATAGTGAATAGGGATGATGACAATAGCCTCAAACATTTTGTCAAGCTCCTTCATAATTAAGGCATCTGAACTGGAACTAATAGGCCTTTATTTTTGTCTAACGAGACTTACATCCTTCTTAAAATGAATAAAATGTTGGATTATATCAAGGTCAAAATCTCTTAAGTCTTTATAATACGAGGAAAAGATGTCCCAAAATTTTGAAAATAAGGCTAATAATTTGGCTCTTTCTTCCTCGCTACATTGGACTCCTATAGACAAATTTTTTGGATGGATTTTAGAACCTATGTTCACTAAAATAGTTGGGTTAACATTGTGTTTAGAAGGTTCATGATTATGATCAACACTCTTGGAAGAGTCATTAGTTGAAAACATATTCTCTAATGGCACAAGCCTTTTTGGATAAACATTATTTTTTAGATTAAAGGCACCTAAAGAATTTGGCATGTCATCTTCTTGATCAACAAGAAAACAACGAAAGTCTTTGTCATTCTCGAAAATGTGTTAGGTGTCATTATCTGGAACACAAGGACAATAGAGAGAAATTACATCGTAATTAGGTTCACCGTTAGAGAATTAACTAATTGGAATAGCAACAAAAAAAACAAATTATTAGCCATTAAATACAACCCTCTACGGATACAATTCATGTTAAAGGGTATAAGTTTTTCAATAAACCCAACTACAATTTGAATAAATCTTCTAGAAACCTTTTTGACTAGTTTACATATCCTTTTGACCATATTCATTATCAACTTAGAAGCTCCAAAAACTTTCAAATGCTTGTAGCCAAAGCTTTTTTGAGACAACCCAAAGCTTTAGACTCAACAATATTATTAGTACATTTAAAATTCAGTTGGTAAGAAAAATGTTGAGGCTTACCTTATGGCAAATATAACATAATATCAACACCACTAACTTCATAAGAAGAAGAAACATCAATCTGTAATTTCCAAAACCAATCTTGATCATAATCAGGTTGGACAAGAGAATAATCTTCTTCTTCAATAAATAGAGAACATGTATCGAGACTAGTTTTGATATAATCAACCTATGGACTAGGGATACTCTCAATGCAGAGAATAGTTGTAGGTTCCATTAAAATGATAATTTTCTCATGGTCATGGGGAAGAAGCATGTGAGAACCATCTAAACTCAAATAATTGTTGGCTAAGTGTTGTCAGACATGTCTTAGAATCATGGAAAATCTTCCTACTTCCATATCAATCACTAAGAAATTGCAGGTGGTCTAGCTTTTTTGGTGAGAACACATAACCAAAGTGAGTTCCTTGATTTTCCCAATGGTAGGTTGCACTTCCTTATTATAAGGAAGTGTACTATTGGCTTCACTCGTGTAAGTGTGACCAAGTTGTTCCTTTGTTACTTTGGACGTGATGTTGGGATAAGAACCTCCATCAATAAAAAAAAGAATCTGCAATTTTTCATTATAATTTTATTATTTTCATTATTTTTGTTCTTTCCAACATTTCCTTAACTAGGATTTTACACAGATTTGGGTCTAAACAAATTTTGAATTGTCTAATTTCTAGTCATTGTAATGTATATTCATCCTATAGTTCTTCTTCTTTGATGACAACTACAATATGGGGAACTTGTTACCTTTTCTCCTTTCTCTAGCAACCATAAAAGGCTCACAAGTGATTGCATCATGAGCTTCAACATATAAATTACACCAATGATGAGAAAAATATTCTTCGGACTTAGCAGAATTTGGTCTTGTCAAAATTCTAAAGGTAGAATTTGATACATCAACAATAAAGGCTTTCTTTAGTAGAGAATCATATTTGTTGGACTTATTATGGTAAATATAACATTTTTTACAATGTGTACCTTGTTTTTATTCAACAACCATCTCATTGCTCTCAAAGTATGTTTATCTTGCCTTATTTCAACATACTTTGGCCATGCGTACTTATTTGTATATGACTCCTTCAAAATCATTTATAGATGATAGATTATTAGTCATTTCTTCAAAGGAAACATATCTCCAAAAATAGGCATATATGTTTTTAAAAATGTGTGTTGAGTCTAACAAATGTGTTATATGTAAGTCCTTTCAATATGGCAGTTCATATAATTTAGATAATCTATTCATTCCATTGGGACTTTCTCAAGACATTCAACATCAACTCGACAAATTTAACCAGTTTGTTGGTGTATTGCTCATAGGAGGTGGTCAGATATCCTTCTTTCCATTTACAAACTCCCTCTTTTCTGATTGGTGAAAATATAATTCAAAGGAAGAAACTTTCTATGTCCTTCATAGACCATTTTGTTCAAATATTTTAAATGTCTTGCTTGCAATTGGTCACCATAATATGGGCATGCATGATATCCCTTTTTTCTTGAGCCTTATAGATAAAATTATTAAAATATATATATCTTATTAGGATAATTAGATAATAATCATGTAAGGATAATATTATCCATTTAGAAATTAATAATGCGAACTATAATTTTAGTACTTTTCTTTATGTATCCCTCCTAAAATCACTCTTCTTACTAGAGCACACTATAAATCTTGGGAAATCATGAGCACACCAATAGAATATCCCATAAAGTATGAATGCATGATCATGTAAATTCAATGGCCAAGAAACATCATACATTATAATCCCATTCCATAAAAAATGCAATTCATTTATTACAAGTGCCAAATACATATCTATTTCTTTACCTGATGTTTTATAGGTACTAGTAAAACCAACATTAGGGTTCTCTTCTTTACTAGCATCTAAGGTGGAATATTGTAGTTGATGAGAACCATAGGCCATGTTCTCCATGCACTATATTGTTGGGCATAGGGATTAACCACATCCATTGCAAGACCAAATCTTATGCTTTGATTCTCATCGACATATTTTTATGGACAACTAGATTATGTGTTTCATTTCCATTGAATCAGTTGGGATTATTATCACTCCATCGTTGCTTCTATTTAATGCATGTCATTCCATTAATTAGGCCAATGACTTTTTTTTTCATCAAAAAAAAAGCGTAAATTTTATTTCATCCAGAGAGAAAATAAATTTGCATTCTATAGAATACATGTTTCCATGTATTTGCCACTACTTGGTGAGCACAAAAAGTGTACCAAAGGGTACCAACAAACCATAAACCGAAGCCAAAACTCCACATGAGTGGAAAAATATAGCAATAATCCCCACAAAAATATATACAAAGAGTTGTCCCAAAAGCCTATCCAAATGCATTTTACATATAGACTTAGTCATACAGAATTAAAGAAAAAAAATCTAAACCATCAAATGAATGGTAGACAAAAATCAAATCATGAGCTGAGTTCCGGAAGTGGAGGATCTTCTATAAAGGGTCTGTGATAAAATTCAAAAAGTTCACCATCCCTGACTTCGTTTATCAGCCATTACCCAAAACCCAACTGAAGACCTTCTTTAGACAGTGGATATGCCTCCAAGTTGCACTCCCTGTAAACATGTCAGACACTAATAAAGTCAAAGGTATCCAAAATTATGAAGACTCCATCAAGAAGAAAGTGAAGCTGTAAATCATGACATTTCTAAGATTTTCTTGCCCAATTTATGACTGTCATTGAGTCCCCAAAAATTTGAATAGTTTTAACTCCTTTTTCTCTCACAAAGAGCAATAAGAGATTTAGAGACATTAGTTCTGAAAATTTATTTGTTCCTTTCCCTATCCCCATAGATAATTTGAAATAATAGCTATCAAATAGATAAAAAAAAGAGCCCCCTCCACATGTTTGATTGTTGTTTTGAGAGGCCATGTCAAAAAAATCCCATGGTTTGGATGAGTCAATCTTAGCATCATAGATGTCCCTAACAGATCACACATATTTTTCATGAGTAAAATGGGAAAGTATGCTAATCCCATGTGTTGCTATTATGTGCGGATCTGAAAGTTTATTCTTGAAAATGGTTGAATTCCTAGCAATCCAGTCTCTCCAGCATACGATCAATGGAAGTTCCTTAACATTTAAATTTGATCTATTTGACATCCAATCTTTCCAAGCCTGTTCCATAGATTGACCATCCCATTTAAAATCCTATCCTAGAGAAAATGATACTTCCTACCAAATATGTTTAACAAAAGGGCAAAGAAGAAAAAGGTGAAATATTGATTCACTTTCTGATTTACACAAAGCAGACCATCTTGGCCCTTCAATATGCTTATTCTTCATCTTGTCCCAAGTAGGAACTTTATTTATAATTAAGAACCACATGAAAATTTTAGCTTTGATGAGACATTAGACTTTCCAAGGCCTTTCCACGACCATATTGGTTCCCTAAGATGTTGGTCTATGTTTAGTTGTATATATCCCAGATTTGGGGTGTAGATACCCATAGGAGCATACTTCCAAATTAGTTCATTCTCCCTGTCCAAAATACGGATATGGGTTGATTTAAGAGGAAGAAAATAATGTGTCCATTGGGTTGAGAGCTCCCCTTCCAGTTTCAGTTGGGTAGAGTCTATCCATGCTTGGCTCCAGATAGTGGTGCGTCCTTGGTCAACTATTTGGTTTAAATGAAGTAGCTTTGTGTATGTAAAGTTTGGATCAAATCAGGCGAGAGAAGATGGTGATCCTCAATTATTGGATAGGTATCCAACCCTAATCGAACCTTGGAACCATTTCCAATACGCCAAGCAAGCCCATTTCCCACTATTGTAAAATCATTAGTAATGGCCTTCCAGATAATAGAGTAGATAGAGATTTTTTTTCTCAGGATTCTTGATCCAATCAAGGAAAAAATTCCGTTGTATATATTTTTGGATAGCTACATTAGTCCACAAACTATCTATAGAAATCAATCTCTAAACGAACTTTGTTGCAAGTGCTTTAGAGACTAAAAAAACATGTTTTAGTCCCCATCCACCTAAAGCTTTTGGGATCGCCAGAGATTCTGATTTTACCTAAGGAAATACAAATTTGTCTTGTGAGCCAACCCAAAGGAACTTAAAACAAATCCTTCGAAGTTTTTTCAGCACCTCTTTTGGAATCCAAGCTAAAGACATCAAATACACAAGTATGGCTTCCAATACCAATTTGACAAGTACCAACCTGCCTGCTCTCGAGAGCCATCTAAAACTCCAAACCTTGATTCTTTCCTCCAATTTAGTTATTAACCAAAACCAGTACAATTTTAGTCCTAAGTCAATGTCCTTAAATACAAATGGGGAGAGTGATTGATAGAAAATAATCACTTCTTCTTCCATATTGCTAACCGACAGAGTAGACTTTCTTTCATTGATTTGCATGCTCATTGCCTTGATGAAGGGAGCCAATACAGTGGAGAGAGTTTATGCATCACCCCTCTGACCATCACAAAATAGTAGAACATCATACACAAAGAGAAGGTGGGATAATGATAAGGCTTGGGAGATAGGAATACCATGAAACATACCACAAGATTTTGCATCAGCCAATGCTCGACTAAGGCTCTCTCTAACTAGAATAAAAAGAAGAGGTGATGGGGGATATCCTTTCCTAAGGCCTCTTTCTGCCTAAAAATATGGGTGATGTCACCTCATTGATAAGAACTGCAAAGGTTGTGGAAGTTATGCAGCTTATGACCCAGTTGATAAAAGAGACTTTGAAGCCCAAATGGGTTAGGATTAGACGAATGTAGAGCCAACTAACTCTGTCATAAGCCTTTGACAGATCTATATTCACTACTACTCCTTTTAATTTTTGTGTCTTCATGTTGTGTAAACCTTCTTGATCCACCCCTGATGCTTCATGTATATAGCTCCCCTTAAGAAACAAAAATTGTTCTCTTGAGATTGAGGTCAAGAGGATAGGATTCAACCTTCTCGCTATAATTTTTTCCACCACTTTATAGATACAATTGCACAACTAGATCGATAGAAATTCCTCAAAGGATTGTGGGAAATCTCTTTTTGGGATAAGAGCGATGAAGGTAGAGTTAAGAGGAGCATGTATATGTCCTACCACTATAGATTCCTCCACCACCTTCAATATATCCTTCCCAATCAAGTAATATAAACCTAAAAAGAACTGAACCGTCCATCCATCTAGTCCTGGACTTTTATATTTTTCAAAACTATGTAAAACTTCCTTTAACTCATCTTCAGAAACTTCCTCCATTATATTCCTATTTTCCTCCTCACTGACAAACGCTGGAAAGAATCCTTGCAACCTAACTATTTCCGCAATTGTAGACTATTTATCTGCTTTAAATAGGGTCTGAAAATAAATTTTCTCCATTTATGAAAGACCCTCAAAAGTAGAAACCTCTCAGTCCTAGTTGTTTTTCAAACTCCATATAGTGTTTGATAACTTCCTCCCTTTTTCATATGCTTGAAACAATTTTGTATTTTTGTCTCCTTTATTTGTAGCATCCCCGGGCTCCCAAGCTGGGGCATGCTACCTCATAGAACCACTCTTTCTAAGATATGATATAGATTTGGTAGTACACCCCAGCCTTAGGCCACTGAGCATGCCACCTTAAAGCTTCCATGCTTTGATACCAATTTGTAGCATCCTCGGCCACCCAGGCTAGGCCATGCTACTCTAAAACACATTCATTCTTACTGAGCTTCTAATAACCAAAATGTAGCATACCCAACCATAGACCTGTTGGGATACACCACTCAGAGACTCTTGTAGAACATCATACAAATAAAACTTAACAGATAATTACATTCTGATAATACATAGATAAATGTGGAAATAACAGTAAAGCCTATACGTATAGCATATTCAGGCTAAACTCATGAATATAAAACATGTAAAAATACACAGCATGTAATTGAACATAGAAATGGTACTTATATTTTTGTATAAGACCACCAACTACGTGCAAGCATTCCACGAACCTCCCAGCCATAGACGATGTTGCTCATCACTCTCACCAGTGGGTCACCCCAGAGCTGGGACTAAACTCCACCTGGGTAAAGGGATTCCTAGGCTAGGCTAAGACAATGGGATGATACACAGTCAATCAGGAAGGATTCCCTCCAATGAGACAACTTATACACACAGCCTACAGCTTCTCATTCCCCAAATGTCTATCCCACCCCAGGAAGTGTGCCCCTTCACTGATCAACAATCCTTTGGCTACCCCACTTCCCTTCCAGAGCTTCAACAATAGGTCAGACAGGAATTCTCATAGCACTGTAGCTGTTGATGGGATCCCTCCAGGACAAATCACTTCCCCAGCAACCTCGCTCACCTGGAAAAAGTTTCTCACAGGCCTGACAACCTGTGTCTTCTTTTCCATCCAACTCTCTCACCTAGAGAGAGTTGCTCACAGGCTTGACAACTTGCTTCTTCCATCCAGCTCCTTAGCAAATACAGCAAGGTGATAACAGTGATAAAACTTGGCATGCATGCAGACAATGGCATCAAGCCACACTCATTCCATGAACTGCGTTGGCAGCAACAACCAACCATTAAGAAACAACACGGGCTCAAGCAAATACAGGTGTTTCGTGCTTCACAGGATATACACAGGATAACTTAAGTATAAATGTGGGTTCCAGAGATGCGTGCATGCTTAGAGGTCAATAATGGAGGTCATGGCTCAGTGAGTGAGTACGTGCGTGCATGGGAAGCCTGGAAAGAATGGAAGGAACCCCCCAAGAATGACGATTTTTCCAATATAACTGCATGTCCCAAATCAAACACTTGTCTTCATGAAGTTGTATGAGATCCACTTATCATTTGTTCCCTTCCCACTGGAACTTAGGATAACATAGGTTATGTTCAACCTTCATTTTTTTAGGAAGTAATAATATAATATTATTCCCTTAAAGATAATCCCTCTAGCTTAGCCCCTTTTCCTAGCCTCTTATCCCCATCCCTTTCCCTATTTAGTGGAGTTTATTCCCCCATTCTCTTTTATCATGGTCGGTCTACACACAATGATGTATTATATTAATGATATGAGTATTTACATATACAAAAATAGGCTCGTTGGCCTTTAACATCTAGGTTATCCGGCCTAATCATCACATAAGCCTCCTAGCTTATAATCACTTGGCTCACCAGCCTATGAAACATGTTACATTTACAATTACAACTGGGGCTCAGTCTTGGGATATTACAATCCCCTCCTCTTATTTTTTCATTGTCCTCGGTGCAACTTGTTTATAACTGTACAATTCAAATTCTTCAAAATCTCCAAGCTTTAGCTACTGGAAGCTTGTTATCCATATGATGCTCTACTTTCTAGCACCAATTTTGGTATTCATATTGTTGTTGGAAGTCAATTTATCTATTCCATAGAGTTGCTTCCAAAAATAATTCAACTCACTGTTCCATTTGACACACCCTCCTTATGGCAGCTACCATGCCATAAGAATCCTTGAGTTGCATCCTCCTTGTTGCCCTCACCCTTTCAGGCTTAGGCATCCCTTCACTGTTACGCAATCCTTAAACAATCCATCTTGCCAAGTCTTTCACACACAAGTTCATCCCTAACCCATTACCATAACCCCACCAAGGTTCTACAATTATAGGGCTTTAGTGCCCTCAACAGTAGTTGTCCTTTCCCAACATTACAACTTTAATCAATATTATCTCATCTACATCACACACATGCAATTATCATGAGAGAACATAAAAGAATTCATTTAGAACTCAAACTTATTTCATAAGTAATTTAACCTTTCCCCAAAATATGAAATTCTATTTCATAACTTTTCATTGTTGTTGCAATAATAGGATGCAGTCTTCCTTCTGGCTTTCAGCAAGCACCATGTTGAATACCATTTTTCCTACAATGCTTCTATCTTTCATTCAGCCAACAAATTGTCAATATTTCCTGTACATCGTACTCTCATTGCAATATGTACAAAAACATTATGAAGTGTTCTTAGAATTGTCTATAACTAACAATTCAATCACAACTACAAAACAATTTATTAGATAGAATGAATTATCATTCTATGCATACGCTTGTTCATAAATACCATCAGTGAGTTCATTACTTCTTTTTCTGAACAGAAAATTTCTTGTAGTCAATGCTCATGTGACTACTTGACTTGCAACTTTCCTATTGCAATGTCCTAACATCTCTTGAAATATTCTCAACTCCATGAGTTAGTAACATTTCATTCGTTAGTATAATTATTTCCATGCAATAATATATATGCATGCACTCACAAAATGCATTCAACAAATGCATTTAAGTATACAATTCTATCATGCATAACTGCAACTCTGCCACTTACTAGGCATGAGTGAAACTCTCAATACATATATATTCAATGCACCTTTGCATTGATTGTTCATAATGCTATTTATCTAAGTCATGTATCTCACCATCCATTAATTGGAAATATGGCCAATGTATTGACACATTCTCCACACACTTGCCATTGTCTTCTCAATTATTTGGATGCCTTCCTTTTCGACCCGAACACTACAACAAGAATATAAGTATGTTGTGTGCATTAGTGTTATCACAAAGGTTGCAATCCAAGCATTATTTAAAGGTAGGAATTTCATTGGGCATTTGTGTGGTATATAAACTTTCCATATCCATACTTTTCCATATCCAACCATGTCATAGTCTCATACATCACTAGCATTACTGGCATCCATTCCTATAATAATTCTAATCTTTTATTGCTTCGGTTATTACCTCATAACCAAATTAACATGGCATGTTATTATATCAGTGTGTGCATTCAAAAGCTAAGAAGCTTTGATAACTATTACATGCCTCTAGCCTTTACCACACCTAGTGGTATCTTATTCTTGTTAATGCACTTAAACAATACCATACTGTGTATTATAAGAATTCAATCTGGGGAAATTCTTACCTGAATTTCCCTTTGGCAATTATGCAACATAATTTCAAAAAAAATACTTGCCTGCATAGTTGCCATTGAACGAATTTGATGTTACCTAATTAGTTGATGACAGTAGAAGCTTTCATGCCGCTTTTATCAGACTTATAACCAACACTTTATCTTTATGTTGCTTCCTTCCATATGCAGCAACATCATCAGCAACACTTGAAAACATGCAAGCATTCTCTATTTATGGTTGTCCCAACAAACCTTAACATACTTGTTGCCACATAAATTGCAGCAGCTTCTATCTCCCTGTAACACTTTTCCTTGTTGATCCCAGAAGTCTTCAATTCTTCTCAGATTCCTAAATCTTCTTGTGCTCTCTTTGTCATCACTGTACATGATTATTTCTGACATGAGCACTTTCTAGCCAAATCTCTTTTTATTTCCTTTACATTTCCAGCCTAATTCTAATCTAATATTAACCTTCAATATTTATTTATTTCTTGGATCCATCTAACCCAACTCATACTTGGACGAATTATAATTCCAATCATGTTGTCTTATAGACTTTGGATCTTCAACGTCCTTTTACTTTTCAAGACTGAACTTCTTCATCCCTTTCCTGACTGAATGCTTCAGTACTTGAGGTTTCTGGTACCCTTCTCTTCTCTTTTCCAACTAGCCTCAAACTTGACTTGCATAGCCAATCTCTAACATACTGTAAAGATGCACATATGCCTCCTTTGCTAGCTGCATAGAATTAACTGGAAGTAATTATTTCTTATTTTAATTTTTCATCATAATTTCAAGTGATACTTCTAACCTTTGGGGATGTCACTCATGTATCTATGCCACTTAAGTTGGATTCTTGTCAAGCACCATCTCCTTTGCATTCAAAACCATGCATAGAACCATTTTCTTCTTCATGGTTCCTTACTTATTCTCTATAGAGATTCATTTCTTTTCGAAGTCCTTCTTGGCTTTGACATCTCCATACTATTGTGGAAATACCTTCAACACCTTTGGAATGCTTCAACAATCCTGTACTCTTCTTGTTCTCCCTCCTGGAGTGATGTCATGCATTCCTATTAGCTTGATATATACCTCATGATTTCTTCTTCCATTATCTTAGGATTGTGGGGAATCTCTTTTTGGGATAAGAGCGTTGAAGGTAGAGTTAAGAGAACCATGTATATGTCCTACCACTCTAGATTCCTCCACCGCCTTCAATATATCCTTCCCAATCAAGTAATATAAACCTAAAAACAACTCAACCGACTGTCCATCTAGTCCTAGACTTTTATCTTTTTGAAAACTGTGTAAAACTTCCTTTAACTCATCTTCAGAAACTTCCTCCATTATATTCCTATTTTCCTCCTCACTGACAAACATTGGAAAGAATCCTTCCAACCTAACTATTTTTGCCATTGTAGACTGATTATCTGCTTTAAATAGGGTCTGAAAATAAATTTTCTCCATTTATGCAAGACCCTCAAAAGTAGACACCTCTCAACCCTAGTTTTTTTTCAGACTCCATATAGTGTTTGATAACTTCCTCCCTTTTTCATACGCTTGAAACAATTTTGTATTTTTGTCTCCTTTCTCTGTAGTGTCCCCGGGCTCCCAAGTCGGGGCATGATACCTCGTAGAACCACTCTTTCTAAGCTCTGATATAGATTTGGTAGTACACCCCAGCCTTAGGCAATCGTGAATGCCACCTTAAAGCTTCCATGCTTTGATACCAATTTGTAGCGTCCCCGGCCACCTAGGCTAGGCCATGCTACTCTAAAACACATTCATTCTTACTGAGCTTCTAATAACCAAAATGTAGCATACCCAACCATAGACCTGATGGGATACACCACTCAGAGACTCTTGCAGAACATCATACAAACAAAACTTAACAGATAATTACATTTTGATAATACATAGATAAATGTGGAAATAACAGTAAAGCCTATACGTACAGCATATACAGGCTAAACTCGTGAATATAAAACATGTAAAAATACACAGCATGTAATTGAACATAGAAATGGTACTTATATTTTTTTTAGAAGAACACCAACTACGTGCAAGCATTCCATGAACCTCCCATCCATAGACCACGTTGCTCATCACTCTCAGCAGTGAGTCACCCCAGAGCTGGGACTAAACTCCACTTGGGTAAAGGGTTTCCTAGGCTAGGCTGAGACAATGGGATGCTACACAGTCAATCAGGAAGGATTCCCTCCGATGAGCTAACTTATACACACAGCCTATGGCCTCTCATTCCCCACATGTTTTTCCCACCCTAGGAAGTGTGCCCCTTCTCTGCTCAACAATCCTTTGGTTGCCCCACTTCCCTTCCAGGGCTTCAACAACAGGCCGGACAGGAATTCTCATAGCATTATATTTGTTGATGGGCTCCCTCCAGGAGAAATCACTTCCCCAACAACCTCCCTCACCTGGAGAGAGTTTCTCACAGGCCTATGAACCTGCGTCTTCTTTTCCATCCAACTCTCTCACCTAGAGAGAGTTGCTCACAAGCCTAACAACTTACTTCTTCCATCCATCTCCTTAGAAAATATAGCAAGGTGATAGCAGTGATAAGAATTGGTATGGACGCAGACAATGGCATCAAGCCACACTCAGTCCATGAACTACGTTGGCAGCAACAACCAACCGTTAAGACACAGCACGGGCTGAGGAAAATACAGGTGCTACAGGTGAATCCTCCTGCGAACAAGTGGATTCCCTCTTGGTCTCTAGTCTCCTAAGGCCAAGACAGAAAAGTGCTTAACATGGACACTGACATCCTTTTAGATTTAATCAATCTAATATACGAAGGAGAAGAAGAAAGATATGTACTTTATTAACGACGTTTGTCCTTGCAAAGTCCAGGCTGAGTTTCGATCCTGAGCTCCCTAATAGGTCCTGTAGAACAAACAAAGATACAATGAACTTCCTATTCTACTGAGATTAGCTCAAATATAGATCTATCTACTGAAGACAAACTCATGTGGAACAAACATAAGTTTGAAAGAAACAAGCCAAGCATTGATTATTAATGAGAACAAATAAAAGTACTTACAATCCTTTGATGAAGGTGCAGCAGCTTCGTCAAGTTCTCCTTGTCCAACCCCTTTGCTCAAGTAATCTACACTGATTACTTTGATGGAATCTCACTTATGAGATCATAAGTTTCACATCTCCAATATTTTATGTTAATACCACTTATAAGATCATAAGTTTGGTATCAATCTCTACTCTCTCCTTCACCATGAGGAGGCCTCCTTATATAACCTTGGAGAGGCCCAACCACTTGAGAGATCTTTGGGATAATTTGAGGATTCTTCTCCTTCAGTTGAGGATCTTCCCTAAGATCATGCCTTGACCTTCTATTCGAATCCAACCACATTCAGAAATTGAGGGGATTCTTCCCTGTTTTAGTTCAACAAACCAAAAATCCGCTCAGAAAATGTAGCGCTCCCCCAAAAGGGTACACAGAGCATTTGAACTCTCCCAAAAAGGGTACACAGAGCATTTGAATGCTTCCCCAAAGAGGCTCGGGGAGCGTTGGCACTCCCTGATAGTGGGTAGGGGAGCGCTGCCCTCCAAAATCCATTTTTTAGTGGTTTTTCTAGTGGCAAAAGGCTTGTACTCCTTGTCAATTGATTTCTCTTCTTCAAAACTAGTCTTTGAGGTGTCTTAAGTGTCTTTATGATGTCGTTAGAGGCACGACATAGGTAATATGGCAGTATGATGTTTGTGACACTTGCGACACTTGTGGTCAAGATGCGACACTTGCGGACAAGATGCGACACTTGCGGACAAGATGCGACACTTACAACACTTGTAATGACGACACTTGCGACACTATTGATGTGAGTAATTTTAATGTGTAACAGCAGGTGCATCAAGCTTCACAGGATATACACAGGATAACTTAAGTATAAATGTGGGTTCCAGAGGTGTGTGCATGCTTAGAGGTCGATAATGGAGGTCATGGATCAGTGTGTGAGTGCGTGCGTGCATGGGAAGCCTGGAAAGAATGGAAGGAACCCCCCAAGAATGACGAGTTTTCCAATATAACTGCATGTCCCAAATCAAACACTTGTCTTCATGAAGTTATATGAGCTCCACTTATCATTTGTTCCCTTCCCATGGGAACTTAGGATAACATAGGTTATGTCCAACCTTAGTTTTTTTAGGAAGTAATAATATAATATTATTCCCTTAAAGATAATCCCTCTAGATTAGCCCTTTTTCCTAGCCTCTTAGCCCCATCCCTTTTCCTAGCTAGTGGATTTTAGTCCCCCATTCTCTTTTATCATGGTCGGTCTACATGCAACGATATATTATATTAATGATATGAGTATTTACATATACAAAAATAGGCTCATTGGCCTTTAACATCTAGGCTCTCTGACCTAATCATCACATAAGCCTCCTAGCTTATAATCACTTGGCTCACCAGCCTATGAAACATGTTACATTTACAATTACAACTCGGGCTCGGTCTTGGGATATTACAATCCCCTCCTCTTATTTTTTCACTATCCTCAGTGCAACTTGTTTATACCTGTACAATTCAAATTCTTCAAAAAGCTCCAAGATTTAGCTATTGGAAGCTTGTTATCCATATGGTTCTCTACTTTCCAGCACCAATTCTGGTATTCATATTGTTGTTGGAAGTCAATTTATCTATTCCATAGAGTTGCTTCCAAAAGCAATTCAACTCATTGTTCCATTTGACACACCCTCCTTATGGCAGCTACCATGCCATAAGCATCCTTGAGTTTCATCCTCCTTGTTGCCCTCACCCTTTCAGGCTCGGACATCCCTTCACTGCTACTCAATCCTTCAAAAATCCATCTTGCCAAGGCTTTCACACACAAGGAGAGCCCTAACCCATTACCATAACCCCACCAAGGTTCTACAATTATAGGGCTTTAGTGTCCTCAATAGCAGTTGTCCTTTCCCAACATTCCAACTTTAATCAATATTATCTCATCTACATCACACACATGCAGTTATCATGAGAGAACATAAAAGAATTCATTTAGAACTCAAACTTATTTCATAAGTAATTTAACCTTTCCCCAAAATATGAAATTCTATTTCATAAATTTTCATTGTTGTTGCAATAATAGGATGCAGTCTTCCTTCTGGCTTTCAGCAAGCACCATGTTGAATACCATTTTTCCTACAATGCTTCTATCTTGCATTCAGCCAACAAATTGTTAGAATTTATTGTATATCATACTCTCATTGAAATATGTACAAAAACCTTATGAAGTGTTCTTAGAATTGTCTATAACTAACAATTCAATCGCAACTACAACACAATTTATTAGATAGAATAAATTATCATTCTATGCATACGCATGTTCATAAATACTATCAGTAAGTTCATTACTTCTTTTTCTGAATAGAAAATTTATTGTAGTCAATGCTCATGTGACTACTTGACTTGCAACTTTCCTGTTGCAATGTCCTAACATCTCTTGAAATGTTCTCAACTCCATGAGTTAGCAACATTTCATTCATTAGTATAATTATTTCCATGCAATAATATATATGAATGCACTCACAAAATGCATTCAACAAATGCATTTAAGTATACAATTCTATCATGCATAATTGCAACACTGCCACTTACTAGGCATGAGTGAAACTCTCAATACATATATATTCAATGCACCTTTGCATTGATTGTTCATAATGCTCTTTATCTTAGTCATGTATCTCACCATCCATTAATTGGAAATATTGCCAATGTCTTGACACATTCTCCTCACACTTCCCATTGTCTTCTCAATTATTTGGATGCCTTCCTTTTCGACCTGAACACTACAAAAAGAATATAAGTCTGTGGTGTGCATTAGTGTTAGTAAAAAGGTTGCAGTCCAAGCATTATTTAAAGGTAGGAATTTCATTGGGTATGTGTGTGGTATATAACCTTTCCATATCCATACTTTTCCATATCCAACCATGTCATAGTCTCATACATGACTAGCATTACTCGCATCCATTCCTGTAATAATTCTAATCTTTTATTTTTTTGGTTATTACCTCATAACCAAATTAACATGACATGTTATTATGTCAGTGTGTGCACTCAAAAGCTAAGAAGCTTTGATAACTATTACATGCCTCTAGCCTTTACCACACCAAGTGGTATCTTATTCTTGTTAATGCACTTAAACGATACCATACTGTGTATTATAAGAATTCAATCTAGGGAAATTCTTACCTGAATTTCCCTTTGGTAATTATGCAACATAATTTCAAAAAAAATACTTACCTGCATAGTTGCCATTGAACGAATTTGATGTTACCTAATTAGTTGATGACAGTAGAAGTTGTCATGCCTCTTTTATCAGACTTATAACCAACACTTTATCTTTATGTTGCTTCCTTCCATATGCAGCAGCAACATCAGCAACACTTGCAAACATGCAAGCATGCTCTCTTTATGATTGTCCCAACAAGCCTTAACATAATTGTTGCCACATAAATTGCAGCAGCTTCTATCTCCCTGTAACACTTTTCCTTGTTGATCCCAAAAGTCTTCAATTCTTCTCGAATTCCTGAATCTTCTTGTGCTCTCTCTGTAATCACTGTGCATGATTATTTCTGACCTGAGCACTTTCTAGCCAAATCTCTTTTTATTTCCTTTACATTTCCATCCTAATGCTAACCTAATATTAACCTACAATATTTATTTATTTCTTGGATCCATCTAACCCAACTCATACTTGGACGAATTATCATTCAGATCATGTTGTCTTATAGACTTTGGATCTTCAACGTCCTTTTACTTTTCAGGACTGAACTTCTTCATCCCTTTCCCAATTGAATGCTTTAGTACTTGAGGTTTCTGGTACCCTTCTCTTCTCTTTGACAACTAGCCTCAAATTTGACTTGCATAGCCAATCTCTAACATACTATAAAGATGCACATATGCCTCCTTTGCTAGCTGCATAGAATTAACTGGAAGTAATTATTTCTTCTTTTAATTTATCATCATAATTTCAAGTGATACTTCTAATCTTTGGGGATGTCACTCATGGATCTATGCCACTTAAGCTAGATTTTTTTCAGGCACCATCTCCTTTGCATTCAAAACCATGCATAGGACCATTTTCTTCTTCATGGTTCCTTACTTATTCTCTACAGAGATTCATTTCTTTTTGAAGTCCTTCTTGGCTTTGACATCTCCATGCTATTGTGGAAATACCTTCAACACCTTTGGAATGCATCAGCAATCCTCTACTCTTCTTGTTGTCCCTCCTGGAGTGATGTCATGCATTTCTATTAGCTTGATATCCACTATTATCGCACAGTTTGTAGACGGGAGAGAGGCTAGCGTATAGTAGGTCAAACTGGCGAAACGGGAACCTTCCCCACCCAATGTCACCACAATGGGGAGGTTCTTTCTATTTATGGAGGTTAGGCCTAGGGGAGATGTCCCCGGTGACTTGTAGTTTTGAAGAGGCAAAGGTTCAAAAAAAAGTAAGATAGTTCCCCCTTCACAGATCACCACCCAAAAGATAATTCGGCCAAAGGCCAATTCGAAGTAACCCCCAAAGAATATGTACCTTCCTGGAACAAGACAACAACAAGAAAGATATATGAAAACTATATTCAATGGGGTTAGTACTTCATATGTAAGTGACTATCTGATATTTAATGCAAGCAATTTGACAGTAAATTTTGATGAAATCAATGTTTGCAAAATGGCAATGATAAATATATTACTTGTCAATAAATACTAGAATGATATAGCATTCGATGTAACAAATCAAAACTCAATCCAATAAATGCTCTTAACTACCATTCAATTGCTTATAAAATGAAACGTTGTTGCATCAAGATGAAATAACCAAGGGTGACGTCAGCATTCTAGGGTTAGTAGGTTAGGGTTAGTGTAATTAGGGTTTCAGTTTTAAAAGAAGTTTGAGGGTGTTTGGATCCAATCTACTTCAATGTTGGAGGTCTTAGATCAGTGCCTTAGGGTTAATGGAGTCATAGCTAAAGAATACAAAATTTGAAGGAGATGAGATTTTAAAGGACTAGAGGGATAAGTTTTGAAGTGTTGCTAAAGCAAGGCTCCAAAATCATAACCCTAGGGGAGAGAAGCTCACTCTGGTGTTGCTAAAGCAAGGCCTCATGCTCTCTCCTCCTTCCCGGCAAATAGCTAGCTCAATGAAAATCAAAGTCAAGACAAGAGGGTTTAAAGAGGGAGAGTGTTTCTAAGGCAAGGCTCTTTCATCAAACCCTAAAAGAAAACGGCCCTAGGTGTAGATAACCTAGGCCTGGGACGTCCTCTTCCTCTTGAAGTCAAAAGGTACGGCTAGCTTAAGGGAAGAAGAAAAAGGAGTGTAGTTATGGCTAGGCTCTATTCTTCTTCTTCAATGGCTAAAAGTTTTTCTATCAGGGGACATGAGACAACGACCTACTTGTGTGTTTGTCCCCTAGGGTTTTGATTCAGCAATATTTATAAATAGATGCAAGAAATTAAACTACAACCATTCAATCAAGAAG
>SNQJ01S0003524.1:173906-292353 GCA_010110895.2 Picea sitchensis | reverse complement strand
ATGGGTTTCCTCGTGAAAATCTGTCTCTGTGTGTACTTTATGTGTGACTGATGGTCTTTACTTTTAATGTCCATATGTTGTATATTGTTGATGACCACGTGAAGAAAGATTAATAATGTTTTAACAGACTTAAAATTGTTTAAGCTCACATACAACTGATTCACCCCCCCTCTCAGTTGTTTTAGTATTTCCCACACGATCTACACGCAACGATGTATTATATTAATGATATGAGTATTTGCATATACAAAAATAGGCTCATTGGCCTTTAACATCTAAGCTCTCCGACCTAATCATCACATAAGCCTCCTAGCTTATAATCACTTGGCTCACCAGCCTATGAAACATGTTACATTTACAATTACAAATGGGGCTCGGTCCTGAGATGTTACAATCCCCTCCTCTTTTTTTTCACTGTCCTCGGTGCAACTTGTTTATATCTGTACAATTCAAATTCTTCAAAAGCTCCAAGATTTAGCTACTGGAAGCTTGTTATCCATATGGTGCTCTACTTTTTAGCACCAATTTTGGTATTCATACTGTTGTTGAAAGTCAATTTCTCTATTCCATAGAGTTGCTTCCAAAAACAATTCAACTCACTGTTCCATTTGACACACCCTCCTTATGGCAGCTACCATGCCATAAGAATCCTTGAGTTTCATCCTCCTTGTTTCCCTCACCCTTTCAGGATCAGGCATCCCTTCACTACTACACAAGCCTTCATCAATCTATCTTGCCAAGGCTTTCACACACAAGTTCAGCCCTAACCCATTACCATAACCCAACCAAGGTTCTACAATTATAGGGATTTAGTGTCCTCAACAGTAGTTGTCATTTCCCAACATTACAACTTTAATCAACATTATCTCATATGCATCACTCACATGCAGTTATCATGAGAGAACATAAAAGAATTCATTTAGAACTCAAACTTATTTCATAAGTAATTTAACCTTTCCCCAAAATATGAAATTCCATTTCATAAATTTTCATTGGTGTTGCAATAATAGGATGCAGTCTTCCTTCTGGCTTTCAAGAAGCACCATGTTGAATACCATTTTTCCTACAATGCTTCTATCTTGCATTCAACCAACAAATTGTCAATATTTCTTGTACATCGTACTCTCATTGCAATATGTACAAAAACCTTATGAAGTGTTCTTAGAATTGTCTATAACTAACAATTCAATCACAACTACAAAACAATTTATTAGATAGAATGAATTATCATTCTATGCATAGGTGTGTTCATAAATACTATCAGTAAGTTCATTACTTCTTTTTCTGAACAGAAAATTTCTTGTAGTCAATGCTCATGTGACTACCTGACTTGCAACTTTCCTGTTGCAATGTCCTAACATCTCTTGAAATATTCTCAACTCCATGAGTTAGCAACATTTCATTCGTTAGTATAATTATTTCCATGCAATAATATATATGCATGCACTCACAAAATTCATTTAAGTATACAATTATATCATGCATAACTACTACTCTGCCACTTACTAGGCATGAGTGAAACTCTCAATACATATATATTCAATGCACCTTTGCATTGATTGTTCATAATTCTCTTTAATCTAAGTCATGTATCTCACCATCCATAAATTGGAAATATGGCCACTGTCTTGACACATTCTCCACACACTTCCCATTGTCTTCTCAATTATTTGGAAGCCTTCATTTTCGACCCGAACACTACAACAAGAATATAAGTCTGTTGTGTGCATTAGTGTTATCACAAAGGTTGCAATCCAAGCATTATTTAAAGGTAGGAATTTCATTGGGTATTTGTGTGGTATATAACCTTTCCATATCCATACTTTTCCATATCCAACCATATCATAGTCTCATACATGACTAGCATTACTGGCATCCATTCCTATAATAATTCTAATCTTTTATTTCTTTGGTTATTACCTCATAACCAAATTAACATGACATGTTATTATGTCAGTGTGTGCATTCAAAAGCTAAGAAGCTTTGATAACTATTACATGCCTCTAGCCTTTACCACACCTAGTGGTATCTTATTCTTGTTAATGCACTTAAACAATACCATACTATGTATTATAAGAATTTAATATGGGGAAATTCTTACCTGAATTTCCCTTTGGCAATTATGCAACATAATTTCAAAAAAAATACTTACCTGCATAGTTTCCATTGAACGAATTTGATGTTACCTAATTAGTTGATGACAGTAGAAGCTTTCATGCCTCTTTTATCAGACTTATAACCAACACTTTATCTTTATGTTGCTTCCTTCCATATGCAACAACATCATCAACAACACTTGCAAACATGCAAGCATTCTCTCTTCATGGTTGTCCCAACAAACCTTAACATACTTGTTGCCACATAAATTTCAGCAACTTCTATCTCCCTATAACACTTTTCCTTGTTGATCCCAGAAGTCTTCAATTCTTCTCGGATTCATGAATCTTCTTGTAATCTCTTTGTAATCATTGTGCATGATTATTTCTGACATGAGCACTTTCTAGCCAAATCTCTTTTTGTTTCCTTTACATTTCCATCATAATGCTAAGCTAATATTAACCTTCAATATTTATTTATTTCTTGGATCCATCTAACCGAACTCATACTTGGACGAATTATAATTTCAATCATGTTGTCTTATAGACTTTGGATCTTCAACATCCTTTTACTTTTCAGGACTGAACTTCTTCATCCCTTTCCCGACTGAATGCTTTAGTACTTGAGGTTTATGGTACCTTTCTCTTCTCTTTTCCAACTAGCCTCAAACTTGACTTCCATAGCCATTCTCTAACATACTGTAAAGATGCACATATGCCTCCTTTGCTAGCTGCATAGAATTAACTGGAAGTAATTATTTCTTCTTTTTAATTTTTCATCATAATTTCAAGTGATACTTCTAACCTTTGGGGATGTCACTCATGGATCTATGCCACTTAAGTTGGATTCTTGTCAGGCACCATCTCCTTTGCATTCAAAACCATGCATAGAACCATTTTCATCTTCATCGTTCCTTACTTATTCTCTATAGAGATTCATTTCTTTTTGAAGTCCTTCTTGGCTTTGACATCTCCATGCTATTGTGGAAATACCTTCAACACCTTTGGAATTCTTTAACAATCCTGTACTCTTCTTGTTGTCCCTCCTAGAGTGATGTCATGCATTCCTATTAGCTTGATATCTACCTCATGATTTCTTCTTCCATTATCTTAGGATTGTGGGGAATCTCTTTTTGGGATAAGAACGATGAAGGTAGAGTTAAGAGGACCATGTATATGTCCTACCACTCTAGATTCCTCCATCGCCTTCAATATATCTTTCCCAATCAAGTAATATAAACCTAAAAACAACTCAACCGACCATCCATCCAGTCCTGGACTTTTATCTTTTTAAAAACTGTGTAAAACTTCCTTTAACTCATCTTCAGAAACTTCCTCCATTATATTCCTATATTCCTCCTCACTGACAAACGCTAGAAATAATCCTTCCAACCTAACTATTTCTTCCATTGTAGACTGATTATCTTCTTTAAATAGGGTCTGAAAATAAATTTTCTCCATTTATGCAAGACCCTCAAAAGTAGACACCTCTCAGCCCTAATTGTTTTTTAGACTCCATATAGTGTTTGATAACTTCCTCCCTTTTTCATACGCTTGAAACAATTTTGTATTTTCATCTCCTTTCTCTGTAGCGTCCCCGGGCTCCCAAGCCGGGGCATGATACCTCGTAGAACCACTCTTTCTAAGCTTTGATATAGATTTGGTAGTACATCCTAGCCTTAGGCAACCATGAATGCCACCTTAAAGCTTCCATGCTTTGATACCAATTTGTAGCGTCCCCGGCCACCCAGGCTAGGCCATCCTACTCTAAAACACATTCATTCTTACTGAGCTTCTAATAACCAAAATGTAGCATACCCAACCATAGACCTGTTGGGATACACCACTCAGAGACTCTTGCGGAATATCATACAAATAAAACTTTGCAGATAATTACATTTTGATAATACATAGATAAATGTGGAAATAACAGTAAAGCCTATACGTACAACATATACAAGCTAAACTAATGTATATAAAACATGTAAAAATACACAGCATGTAATTGAACATAGAAATGGGACTTATATTTTTTTTAGAAGACCACCAACTACGTGCAAGCATTCCATGAACCTCCCATCCATAGACCACGTTGCTCATCACTCTCAGCAGTGGGTCACCCTAGAGCTGGGACTAAACTCCACCCGGGTAAAGGGATTCCTAGGCTAGGCTGAGACAATGGGATGCTACACATTCAATCAGGAAGGATTCTCTCCCATGAGCCAACTTATACACACATCCTATGGCCTCTCATTTCCCACATGTCTGTCCCACCCCAGGAAGTGTGCCCCTTCTCTGCTCAACAATCCTTTGTCTGCCCCACTTCCCTTCCAGAGCTTCAACAACAAGTCAGACAGGAATTCTCATAGCACTATAGTTGTTGATGGGCTCCCTCCAAGAGAAATCACTTCCCCAACAACCTCCCTCACCTGGAAAGAGTTTCTCACAGGCCTAACAACCTGCGTCTTCGTTTCCATCCAACTCTCTCACCTAGAGAGATTTTCTCACAAGCCTAACAACTTACTTCTTACATCCATATCCTTAGCAAATACAACAAGGTGATAGTAGTGATAAGACTTGGTATGGACGCAGAGAATGGCATCAAGCCCTGCTCAACCCATGAACTGTGTTGGTAGCAACAACCAACCGTTAAGACACAGCACGGGCTGAGTAAAATACAGGTGCTACAGGTGAATCCTCCTGCGAACAAGCGGATTCCCTCTTGGTCTCTAGACTCCTAAGGCCAAGACAGAAAAGTGCTTAACATGGACACTAACATACTTTTAGAATTAATCAAGCTAATATACGAAGGAGAAGAAGAAAGATATGTATCTTATTAACGATGTTTGTCCTTGCAAAGTCGAGGCTAAGTTTTGATCCTGAGCTCCCTGATAGGTCCTATAGAACAAACAAAGATACAATGGACTTCCTATTTTACTGAGATTAGCTCAAATATAGATCTATCTACTGAAGACAAACTCATGTGGAACAAACATAAGTTTGAAAGAAACAGGCCAAGCATTGATTATTAATGAGAACAAATAAAAGTACTTACAATCCTTTGATGAAGGTGTGGCAGCTTCTTCCATTTCTCCTTGTCCAACCCCTTTTCTCTAGTAATCTACACTGATTTCTTTGATGGCATCTCACTTATGAGATCATAAGTTTCACATCTCCAATCTTTTCTGTTAATACCACTTATAAGATCATAAGTTTGGTATCAATCTCTACTCTCTCCTTCACCATGAGGAGGCCTCCTTATATAACCTTGGAGAGGCCCAACCACTTGAGAGATATTTGGGATAAGTTGAGGATTCTTCTCCTTCAATTGAGGATATTCCCTAAGATCATGCCTTTACCTTCTATTCGAATCCAACCACCTTCAGAAATTGAGGGGATTCTTCCCTGTTTTAGCTCAACAAACCAAAAATCCGCTCAGAAAAGGTAGCGCTCCCCCAAAAGGGTACACAGAGTGTTTGAACGCTCCCCCAAAGAGGCCCAGGGAGCACTGGCACTCCTTGACAATGGGTAGGGGAGCGCTGCCCTTCGAAATCCATTTTTGAGTGGTTTTTCCAGTGGCAAAAGGCTTGTACTCCTTGTCAACTGATTTCACTTCTTCAAAACTAGTCTTTGAGGTGTCTTAAGTGTCTTTATGATGTCGTTAGAGGCACGACATAGGCAAGATGGCAGTATGATGTTTGTGACACTTGTGGTCAAGATGCGACACTTGCGGACAAGATGCGACACTTACAACACTTGTAATGATGACACTTGTGACACTATTGAAGTGAGTAATTTTGATGTGTAACAACAGGTGCGTCGAGCTTCACAGGATATACATAGGATAACTTAAGTATGAATGTGGGCTCCAGAGGTGCGTGCATGCTTAGAGGTCGATAATGGAGGTCATGGCTCAGTGTGTGAGTGTGTGTGTGCATGGGAAGCCCGAAAATAATGGAAGGAACCCACCAAGAATGACGAGTTTTCCAATATAACTGCATGTCCCAAATCAGACACTTGTCTTCATGAAGTTGTATGAGCTCCACTTATCATTTATTCCCTTCCCACGGGAACTTAGGATAACATAGGTTATGTCCAACCTTAGTATTTTTAGGAAGTAATAATATAATATTATTCCCTTAAAGATAATCCCTCTAGCTTAGCCCTTTTTCCTAGCCTCTTAGCCCCATCCCTTTCCCTAACTAGTGGAGTTTAGTCCCCCATTCTCTTTTATCGTGGTCAGTCTACATGCAACGATATATTATATTAATGATATGAGTATTTACATATACAAAAATAGGCTCATTGGCCTTTAACATCTAGGCTCTCCGACCTAATCATCACATAAGCCTCCTAGCTTATAATCACTTGGCTCACCAGCCTATGAAACATGTTACATTTACAATTACAACTGGGGCTCGGTCTTGGGATATTACAATCCCCTCCTCTTATTTTTCCATTGTCCTCGGTGAAACTTGTTTATACCTGTACAATTCAAATTCTTCAAAAATCTCCAAGTTTTAACTATTGGAAGCTTGTTATCCATATGGTGCTCTACTTTCCAGTACCAATTCTGGTATTCATATTTTTGTTGGAAGTCAATTTATCTATTCCATAAAGTTGCTTCCAAAATTAATTCAACTCATTGTTGCATTTGACACACCCTCCTTATGGCAGCTACCATGCCATAAGCATCCTTGAGTTGCATCCTCCTTGTTGCCCTCATCCTTTCAGGCTCAGGCATCCCTTCACTGCTACGCAATCCTTCAGCAATCCATATTGCCAAGGCTTTCACACACAAGGAGAGCCCTAACCCATTATCATAACCCCACGAAGGTTCTACAATTATAGGGCTTTAGTGTCCTCAATAGTAGTTGTCCTTTCCCAGCATTCCAACTTTAATCAATATTATCTCATCTACATCACACACATGCAGTTATCATGAGAGAACATAAAAGAATTCATTTAGAACTCCAACTTATTTCATAAGTAATTTAACCTTTCCCCAAAATATGAAATTCTATTTCATAAATTTTCATTGTTGTTGCAATAATAGGATGTAGTCTTCCTTCTGGCTTTCAGCAAGCACCATGTTGAATACCATTTTTCCTACAATGCTTCTATCTTGCATTCAGCCAACAAATTGTCAGTATTTCTTGTACATCATACTCTCATTGCAATATGTACAAAAACCTTATGAAGTGTTCTTAGAATTGTCTATAACTAGAAATTCAATCACAACTACAAAACAATTTATTAGATAGAATAAATTATCATTCTATGCATACGCATGTTCATAAATACTATCAGTAAGTTCATTACTTCTTTTTCTGAACAAAAAATTTCTTGTAGTCAATGCTCATGTGACTACTTGACTTGCAACTTTCTTGTTGCAATGTCCTAACATCTCTTGAAATGTTCTCAACTCCATGAGTTAGCAAAATTTCATTCGTTAGTATAATTATTTCCATGCAATGATATATATGAATGCACTCACAAAATGCATTCAACAAATGCATTTAAGTATACAATTCTATCATGCATAACTGTAACTCTGCCACTTACTAGGCATGAGTGAAACTCTCAATACATATATATTCAATGCACCGTTGCATTGATTGTTCAAAATGCTCTTTATCTAAGTCATGTATCTCACCATCCATTAATTGGAAATATGGCCAATGTCTTGACACATTCTCTGCACACTTCCCATTGTCTTCTCAATTTTTTGGATGCCTTCCTTTTCGACCCGAACACTACAACAAGAATATAAGTCTGTGGTGTGCATTAGTGTTAGCAAAAAGGTTGCAGTCCAAGCATTATTTAAAGGTAGGAATTTCATTGGGTATTTGTGTGGTATATAACCTTTCCATATCCAACCATGTCATAGTCTCATACAGGATTAGCATTATTGGCATCCATTCCTGTAATAATTCTAATATTTTATTTCTTTGGTTATTACCTCATAACCAAATTAACATGACTTGTTATTATGTCAGTGTGTGCATTCAAAAGCTAATAAGCTTTGATAACTATTACATGCCTCTAGCCTTTACCACACCTAGTGGTATCTTATTTTTGTTAATGCACTTAAACAATACCATATTGTGTATTATAAGAATTCAATCTGGGGAAATTCTTACCTGAATTTCCCTTTGGCAATTATGCAACATAATTTCAAAAAAAATACTTACCTGCATAGTTTCCATTGAACGAATTTGATGTTACCTAATTAGTTGATGACAGTAGAAGCTTTCATGCCTCTTTTATCAGACTTATAACCAACACTTTATCTTTATGTTGCTTCCTTCCATATGTAGCAGCATCATCAGAAACACTTGCAAACATGCAAGCATGCTCTCTTTATGGTTGTCCCAACAAGCCTTAACATAATTGTTGCCACATAAATTGCAGCAGTTTCTATCTCCCTGTAGCACTTTTCCTTGCCGATCCCAGAAGTCTTCAATTCTTCTCGAATTCCTGAATCTTCTTGTGCTCTCTCTGTAATCACTCTGCATGATTATTTCTGACGTGAGCACTTTATAGCCAAATCTCTCTTGGTTTCCTTTACATTTCTAGCCTAATGCTAAGCTAATATTAACCTTCAATATTTATTTATTTCTTAGATCCATCTAACCCAACTCATACTTGGGCAAATTATAATTCCAATCATGTTGTCTTATAGACTTTGGATCTTCAATGTCCTTTTACTTTGCAGGACTAAACTTCTTCATCCCTTTCCCGACTGAATGCTTTAGTACTTGAGGTTTCTGGTACCCTTCTCTTCTCTTTGCCAACTAGCCTCAAACTTGACTTGCATAACCAATCTCTGACATATTGTAAAGATGCACATATGCCTCCTTTGCTCGCTGCATAGAATTAACTGGAAGTAATTATTTCTTCTTTTAATTTATCATCACAATTCCAAGTGATACTTCTAATCTTTGGGGATGTCACTCATGGATCTATGCCACTTAAGCTAGATTTTTGTCAGGCACCATCTCCTTTGCATTCAAAACCATGCATAGAACCATTTTCTTCTTCATGGTTCCTTACTTATTCTCTATAGAGATTCATTTCTTTTTTAAGTCCTTCTTGGTTTTGACATCTCCATGCTATTGTGGAAATACCTTCAACACCTGTGGAATGCATCAGCAATCCTCTACTCTTCTTGTTGTCCATCCTAGAGTGATGTCATGCATTCCTATTAGCTTGATATCTACCTCATGATTTCTTCTTCCATTATCTTAGGATGTTCATGGACTTAACTCCATCCAGGAATCTTTCCTTGTCTACTTTTCATATTTGCAACCACATATTATGTTGATATTAATTTTCAGCATTCCCCTATTACTTGGATCCCTCTGATCCAACTCCTACATGACCCAATTATATTTCTAGTCATGTTCTCTAAGTAACATTGGTCATCTAACACCAATTTCCTTCTTGAAGCAATTGATTTAGTCTTTTCTTGACTGATCATATCATCATTGGGATTAGCTTGATGAATTATTACTTTTTCGTGTCATAACCCATCTGATTTTTCAACCTGACATGCATATTCAACTTCTGTCACGTCATAATGATGACCTTCATACCATGCTTTCACTATGCATTCTAATGGTAATATTGGAGGTGCTATCTCCAAACTGTAGGACTGATATTTGGAGATGTTGTCACTTTCTCCATGAATAAATTTCATCTTTCTTTATCAAAATACTAGAATTCTGATATATCAATCTGTATAGAACATGTCTTCCCCAAACCAGAATTTCATTCGGGTTTTCCATGTTTCTTATTTAACCCAACATCTGATCCAATAACTTCTTAAATATTTCAAATGTAAAATGAAGAACTGTCTATGTCCTTCTTTCTTCGATCTATAGACATCTCTAGCACTTTTTATGTTTTAATTGTAATCATTACATCCGAAAACAAGCAGACATCAAATTATGTTAGCTAGAACCATAATATACCATTTTGGTAATATATGCACAGTTTTCCTTTTATGGTCAGCAACAATCTTCTTTCTAACTTCCTATGATCTAAGCTACTCAATCCTCAATTATGATGGAATACTTGGAATCCTCTTTCCAAGACCTTTCCATTGACTACTTTCTTGCTCAATTTTGAGTCATGACCAAAAAGTTATGGATAATTGAAAATTGTCCTTTCAATGATGCAATATCTGTGCAATTATTCTCCTTTCTCATAGCCAAAATAGCTCTTGGACCTTTGTTGGATCCACTCATAAGATACACAGGCCTTCTTTACATATTTAGGTGCAATTCTGTACAATTCGGGACCCCATGGACTCCTTCTTCAATCCCCCTTTTGTTTTGAAAAACATTTATGGGCACTAGCCCTTTCTATTTGGCCCCCAATCTCATGTGACCACAGGTTATGACCAAGCACTAGGATGATAGGCACTTATCCGAAGCTTCAGGACTTCGGGGCTTTGGAACTTCGGAGGTTCTCTCAACTCCAAACTTCCAATCCCTCAGAGTGTTGAATTGGCATACTCACGAAGAATGATGGATCGACGGTCCACGGCTTCCCAGCATCCAACAGCTAAGATCCATTACGAGAATCCGAGCTTCAGGAGTTTTCAAAGCGTTGCTCCACAGATCCATCGGAATGCCAAACCAGCGAACTCACAAACAACAAACCAACGAACCACGCCTTCTCATCAACCAACGGCCACAATCAACTCAAGGTCTCTGAGCTTTGGGAGTTCCAGACTGTCCACACTCTCAATCCTTCTGGAGTGCCAAGTATTCGGACTACAGGATCTGTTGCCACGTATCCTCTCTGGATCAACGACTAGAATTTTTTTGCAGCTTCGGGCTTCGGGCCTTTCCAAAACACCTCTCCACAAATCTCCCGGAGTGTCGAATTACCATAGATCCTCTCCTTCCTCCACGTATCATCTTCTAATCAATGGTTGAGATTAACTCTGGCCTTCGTGATTTCTCGACTTAAAGAAACTTTCAACTCAATTCCTCTGGAGTACCAAGTCTCCAAACCTTTGGATCTGGCGCCACGCATCCACTGTAATCAATGGCTGAGATGGACTTCGACCTTCAAGCCTTCAGGATTCCTCGACCCCAACTGCTTATGCCTTGAATCCTTTGAAGTGCCAAGTCTCTCGACTCTGGGATCTACTGCCATGTGTACTCTCCCAATCAATGGTGAGGATTTACTCCATTCTTCGAAGCTTCGGGGGTTTCACCTTCATCACACTTCATTCCTTTCGAACGTCGAATTGGCAAACTCTCAGAGTTTTCGTAAGTAACTAAGCACCAAGGGGTGCTACATGGAAAAAAATAAGGAACAGACACGTGACCCTATCTGACAGGTGACATGTTTCATATACTAACTAGCACGAACAATCTTTTAAAAACATGGAATACGGTGATAGGTGGTAGGCATCAAGTGTGTCCATGTCACCCTAGGTGACGTCAACAGACCGCGTCACTCTAGTGCTTCATGACTTCGAGACTCCGGGACTTCGGGAGACTTCTCCACACTACACCACAAATACCCTGAACGTCGAATTCCCGAATAGGCTGATCTGCGGACATGTTTCCTCAAACACGAATGATCCAGATTAACTCTGGAGTTCAGGACTTCAGGATATTTCCCTCCTGGCAGGTTGAGGACTAGCTTCTCCGGGAGTGTCAAACCTCCGAGTTGTCGTGAGATCTATGACTCACATTCGCTCGTGCGTAGATCTGACGATTGGGATCTGATCTTCACCACTATGCCTCACCTCCTGATATTTTCTTGATCTAAAGTCTCCAATCTGTCCTTGGCCAAATCTAACAGTCAAGCACTTCTTCCAGTGATCTACAGCGTGGATCCACTCTGAAACTTCGGAGGTCCAGGGATTTTTCCTCTTTTACGACAAAGAAATTCAAACAACCAGAGTGGAGAAATTCGGAGGACTTTGGTGCTTAACCACCATGCTCATTTTTCCAGATCTGACAGTTGTGAAGGGTTTGCCTTCTCCCGAACAGATCCTATGGCTCAAATTTAAACTTTGTGGCCCAATACCACAGTTGTTATGGTTTCTCTCCTCTATTGGATTTTTCGAACCACTACACCTTCTTAGCTTTCTGTCATATTTAAGGTGCTCTCAACGCCCTCTTGACACTCATGGATGCTCTGAAATTCAATTTTTTTCCATTTTGACAACAATTCCCTCTGAAACTTTTGCTTAATTTCCACTTACACGGCCCATCCAGGATCAGTGTTGAAACCTGGCTCTGATACCATTTTGTAGCATCCCTGGGCTCCCAAGTCGGGGCATGATACCTTGTAGAACCACTCTTTCTAAGATTTGATACAGATTTGGTAGTACACCCCAGCCTTAGGCCACTAGGCATGCCACCTTAAAGCATTCATGCTCTGATACCATTTTGTAGCGTCCCCGGGCTCCCAAGCCGGGGAATGCTACCTCGTAGAACAACTCTTTCTAAGCTCTAATACAGATTTGGTAGTACACCCCATCCTTAGGCCATTACACATGCCACCTTAAAGATTTCATGCTCTGGTACCATTTTGTAGCGTCCCCGACCACCCAGGCCAGGCCATGCTACTCTAAAACACATTCATTCTTACTAAGCTTCTAATAAACAAAATGTAGCATACCCATCCATAGACCTATTGGGCTACACCACTTAGAGACTCTTGCGGAACATCATACAAATAAAACTTAATAGACAAGTACATTCTGCTAATACATAGATAAATGTGGAAATAACAATAAATCATATACATACATCATATACAGGATAAACTCGTGAATATAAAACATGTACAAATACAAAGCATGTAAATGAACATAGAAATGGTACTTTTGTTTTTGTAGAAGACCACCAACTCTGTGCAGACCTTCCACAAACCTCCCAGCCATAGACCACGTTGCTCATTACTCTCAGCAGTGGGTCACACCCGAGTTGGGACTAAACTCCACCCGGGTAAAGGGATTCCTGGGATATGCTAAGACAATGGGATGTTACACAGTCAATCAAGAAGAATTCCCTCCCAGGAGCCAAATTATACACACAGCCTACAGCCTCTCATTCCCCACATGTCTGTCTCACCCCAGGAAGTGTGCCCCTTCTCTACTCAATAGTCCTTCGGCTTCCCCACTTCCCTTCCAGGGCTTCAACAATAGGTCAGACAGGAATTCTCAGAGAACTATAGTTGTTTTTGGGCTCCCTCTAGGAGAAATCACTTCCCCAACAACCTCTCTCACCTTAAGAGTGTTTCTCACAGGCCCGAAAACCTGCTTCTTATTTTCCAACCAACTCTCTCACCTAGAGAGAGTTGCTCACAAGCCTGACAACCTGCTTCTTCCATCCATCTCCTTAGCAAATAAAATAAGGTGATAGCAATGATAAGACTCAATATGGATGCAAACAATAGCATCAATCCATGCTCAGTCCATGAACTGCATTGGTAGCAACAACCAACCGTTAAGACACAGCACAGGCTTAGGCAAATACAGGTGCATCGGGCTTCATAGGATATACACAGGATAACTCAAGTATAATTGTGGGTTCCAGAGGTGCGTGCATGCTCAAAGGTCGATAATGGAGGTCATGGATCAGTGCATGAGTGTGTGCATGCATGGGAAGCCAGGAAAGAATGGAAGGAACCCCCCAAGAATGACGAGTTTTCTGATATAACTGCATGTCCCAAATCACACACTTGTTTTCATGAAGCTGCATGAGCTCCACTTATCATTTGTTCCCTTCCCACGGGAACTTAAGATAACATAGGTTATGTCCAACCTTAGTTTTTTTAGGAAGTAATAATATAATATTATTCCTTTAGAGATAAACCCTCTAGCTTAGCCCTTTTTCCTATCCTCTTAGCTCCATCCCTTTCCCTACCTAGTGGAGCTTAGTCCCTAATTCTCTTTTATCGTGGTCAGTCTACATGCAATGATGTATTATATTAATGATATGAGTATTTACATATGAAAAAATAGACTCATTGGCCTTTAGCATCTACGCTCTCTAGCCTAATCATCACATTAGCCTCCTAACTTATAATCACTTGGCTCACCAACCTATGAAACATGCTACATTTACAATTACAACTGAGGCTTGGTCTTGGGATATTACATTCTCCATCTAGATAGCACAACTTTTTATCCTCCAAACTACTTCCCTTTCCTCCAAGAGTTGTCTCTTCTTTTTTTCCAGCTAAAAAAGAGGGTCTTTTGATTCGGGAGTTGCATATCCTCCATCTGCAGACTCATAAAATAAAAAATACATTGTTGATTTTGTATATATTAATTCATGTTCCTCTCAAGTTCTCTTTTGTGAATCCCAAGCTATTGTAGCTCTTTTCACCTTCTTTATATTTTCTACGAACTGGACTACACTCGCTTCCCCAGATCTAGAATTGAAAGGAACCCACAACTCTTTCACCAAATTGATAAATCTTCCATCTTTCAGCCATTCCAGGTTAAATTTAAAGGGACAGGTTGGTTTCCTCATTCCCCTTGCTACCTCCAAGAATATGGGGAGGTGATTGGATTCTCCTTTCGAACCCACCCATTGTCTCAATCATAAATGGCTTTCCAAAAGATTATTTGATACCATAAAATGATCTAGGCGTTTGGCAATTCTTTCTCCTCTTACCCGATTATTCCTCCAAGTGGGGTTTAGTCTGATAGGGGCTATATCAGACAACCTTTTCCTATCTAGCAGATTCATAAAGAAATATGATAAAGGATCAGGCCTTTCTTTAGGCCCCCATACTTCAGATGATCCCATCGAAAAATATATATCCCACCCCACAATTAAGGCATCAGAATTAAAGAAGGATTTTTTAAGAAGGGATTCCCAAAACAGAGCTCGACACAAATAGGGCCCATAAATATTTATCATTGTAAGCTTCATCCTCAAGTTGACAAGTTAATTTCAGCACCTAGACAACATTCAAAACTCCAAATATTTACGTTTTTTATCGATTTGTTATTCCAACCTATGGTCAATCCCCTAGAACGGCCCTCGACATCCACACTTGAGAAGCTCGAATTCTTGAAAATTGAATCTAAGAGAGCAGTAACATCAAAACCTTTCCCCATAGTTTCCTAAGGAAAAGTTAGGTTGGGTTGATTAGATTCAACCAACATTTTGAGGGTGAGTTTTTTGGAAGGGCTCGCCACACCCCTGGAGTTTAAAGAGAGCAATTTCATGGGAGAAACCCTACTGGGGTTGACGATGCTCTAAGTTCCCATTTAATAGTTAACTTCTTTATTGTTGCAAGATCTACAAGTTCCCATTGCTAGGCTTTGTAAAAGAAAGATTTCCTCTCCTGACATGAAACCCCTAAGGAAAGTATAGGGTTGAAACCCATTCCCTCTTATTTCTTAGTATAGTTGGAAGTGGAAGGAATAGATCGACTTCTGAGATGGTAGGAAATATCCTCCTCTTTTGAATCCAACAAAGTCTCAGGTTCCTCAACAATTGTCAAAGTAGAGGAAGAGAAGGGTTGGGGAGCCAAGGAGACATGGGCTAAAGTGGAGCCATGCCCCAAGGAAGAAAATGACAAAACCCCCTTAGAGGAGAAGGAGAGGTTTTTTAGGGACCCCACCCAATCTTTACCTAAGAGAGATAACGAATTAACTAAAATGTTGATTGAGGGTTGCATATCTGGATTCTTACCCAATTGAGTTGCGGATTCTTACCAAAACTTAAAACAAAAACCAACCTCGAGCGAGGGCTCAAACTATGGGGGGATTAACTAGGGTTATCGACCAGGTGCAATCGACCCATTCCTTTGGAAGCTTAATTTTGAAGCGACGTCCCTGAGCCACACCCACTAGCGTCCTCTCTACCATATCCAAAACCTAGGGCTTTGAAATTTCAATCCCTAGAACCAATTTTGCCTCCCCACAAGATTTAACACTCTTATTTTTTTGTCACCTTGGAGAAGACTTCTTTGACGAAAACGAATCTTTTCTTTCTCTAGAGGATCTACGCTCACATTCCTTCCTTCCAATGCATTTTTTGTACCAACATCTCCCCGAACCCTAGAGATCGGAGCCATTGAGACCAGCACATAATCGATAAATGTTGTCGACCCCAGGAATCCACCACTACCCTATGGAAAGTACCTGTGTTTCTCTGAGGGTGTGAAGAAACTAGGAGAGTCACTACCAAAAAGGTTCATTGTCGACACTAAACCCAGAAAGCCTAGATCTGGGGCCCCTGAGCCAACAAATAAATCTGTTCCAAAACCTAAACCGCTCTTTAGTCGGTCTGATGGGAAAAGTGGGCCGCGCCTTGAAGAGATGTTGATGTTTCCATTGTGATGGAAACCCTTACCAGGAGTTGATTGATCTGATCCAAAAGGCCCTGAACCAATGACCAAACCTAGATCTTGAGGGTCCTCTTGAAGGGGAGGTCTATTCCTTAGCCAAATGGTTCTCTCCGCAAATTCCAAGACCTTAGGGGAAGAAGCACTAACCACCTGCCAACCCAATCTGAAGGAGAGAAAGATTGAATGACAACTAGCAATTTCCAAATACTTCGTCCCTCCAATGGATCTTGTGAATATTCCAAAAGTACCTCGACCGCCTCCAAAGGCATCTGAAAAGGCAACAATGGGGAAGTCTCTCGAGCTCCCGCCATTTTATCTGATGTGTGTCAATACTAACCATAAGCACCTACCACAAACCTAATCATTGGTGGAATGGAAGCGTCGAGTTAGGGTTACCTCAGATCTCTCCATCACCTTCCAATTAGGCCAATGACTTACATCTAAAAAATTGCATTAACATTGGGATTATAAAAGCATGTTGCGCAATACTTTACTTAATATTTGTTTCCTAATGACATCAAGACGATAATTATATATTTTACATTTTGGACACTTTTTTCTCCTTCATATTTATCACCGTGTAGAATGTAATCTATAGAGCATGCATGAATGGAATCGTAGAACATCCCTATATCCTTGGTTATTGTTTGTGCTTCCTTGGTAGTTATTAGAAGAATATTGTCCTTTGGCAACAACTTGTCATATAATGCACTATTGACACAACAACATATAATATGTCTCGTTACTATATTTTCAATTAATAAAAACTATTTTGCATATAAATGAAGTTTATTAAAAAAAATTGAACAACTACGATGAAAATTTTGTATATCACATCAAAAATTATAATACATCGACAAGGTTAAAAAGCTATTGTTTGAAAAACCTAATTTTTCTTTCATGTAGTATAGTCGGATGACAGTTGTCGGTTTATAACATCGCACCTTCCCTTCTTCAAATGAAGGTGTCACTGCAGCATTTTTTATTGCATCCTCATAGATAACATCATCATCTTCATAACTAACATGGTTTGCACCCCACCAAAAAGTTGAACATCTCTAAAATGATTGCTTAATATTGGTTTTAAGACTTCTACCTCATTAGCCAAGGATGTATCCATGTATGCATGACATCACTCATGGTGTACCCACCATACATTATTTTATTGTAGGTTGCACCTCAAGCAACAATTTTATAGGATGTTTATTAATCTATTTATCAAACTTTGTACGTTTCATTCTATCCCATTGCTCTTTTATCTCCTCGAGAGATGCACTAGAGAGGTGAAGAGGAAGAAAATGGTAGTATGGTGGTGTGCCACTTTTAGTGCTAATACTATTGATTTAGTTGTCCCTCCTTGGGTTGTGCTCTATCTCGCTCAATTTTTTACCACGCAAGCATTTGAGAAAAAAAACATATGATGTATTTTGGCTATACAAAACTCTTCTAAACTCACACATTAGGGAGCAATTGTTTCTTTGTTACTAATTTCATTTCTCTGTCAATTCCAAATATTTTATCAATTAGTATAGTAAGATAGCAAATATAGAAAAATGAGATACTCATTTGCATATTCAACCAATTAAATAATAGAAGCAATAAAACTCAAATCATGCATAAAAATCAACCACAATTATTCATGTTATATCTAATAGTTTTATTTACTAAAAGTCCATGATTCACGTAAATAATGAACATAATAAACTTTCAAAACATAAATGTGCATTAATTTAAATAGCATGTAGTATTTCATGTCATATTAATGCAATGAATGAATGGTGTTTCCTTCCTCTTTCTTTCCATGTGAACATCAATAAGAAGGCCATCCACTTCTCATTGTAAACGAGAACACAATTGTCCCTCAAAAACATTGTAATTAGTGAAACTCATCTATGGGATTCAAATTATGTTTAACAACAACATAAATAGGACATACAATCTTTTTTATCATTTTTACATGCCATAAATATGCAATTTTTCTAAAATCCACTTTACCTAAAACTATTAATAAATCCTACAATATTTCCATTTATCCATGGTTACCCATTAATATAAGCATTATCTTTAATTTGATTACCATGCAAAATCAAACTATAAGTCAATATGATATTTCTATATTTTGCAACCCTCAAATAGTCACCACAAGAGTAATGGGGTCCACAATATGGCATCAGAATAACTTCAAGATTACCTCATTGAGCAACCATGGATGAAAGTATAAACATGTCTAGATAGTCGTGACCACAAAAAGGGAAAGGTTCTTCTATTGTAGGAAATGGTTTAAAACAAGGCCATGCACAAAAGAGAGAGTAGTTAAATTATGTCTTATACACAGATTCTAAATATGGAGGCAAAGGAATGTGTAAAGAGTCTCCACTAACGTCTCACTTCGGAATACTTGAATGTCTCTTTTTCTTTAACAAATTCTTCATTGTTGCATCCACCACCTCGGGTTGTCTAGTTTTAACAGGGCCAATAAATAACTCTTAGGTATCAAAAGACTTGAGGATTGGGCCTAGGTTAGCTATACCAGACACATTTATTTTATGCTTGTAGCTCCTGTATCCGCCAGCGCTCTTTTATTTTCTCTGCCAAGGATAATAAGCTTGAACCATCACTTGTGGAAAACCCTAAATATTCTCGCCAGCAATCTGCATTCTCGCCAGTGATTTACCCATAATATTTAAATATCCCACGCGATCCAACCATTTGAAGCAATATGTCATTCAGTAATTTAAAATCCAGTGATCCGAGAGATTCAGTGTAGATCAACAGAGATCGGATTTTTAATTGATATCTTGGGGAGCAGATCCGTTTGCTCACAAATCCGTGAGCTAAGAGGTGGTTTAACATATGATCCAGTGATAATTCGGCGCCGGTTGACGAGCTACCATCCATTTCAGTAACCTCACTGATATCACCGATCCCGGATTCGTGAGACTCCATAGATCGGGCTGTTGTCAGACTCTTGGAAGGTAGTCTAAACGTTCTATCTTTTGGATTTTTTTCGGCAAATTTTTCTGTTTGATCTGGTGATGAATGATTGGATCTGCAAATTTGAGTTGCTAAGTTTGTATAATTAGAATGCTTTAGGGTTTTTTCAGCGTGTTGAATCTATTTATGCATTCAAAAATGCAATTTAAACAACACAGAATAGCGATTTTGTTCAAATTTACATCCCTGAATTCTGCCAAAAAAACCTTTTAGCCAATGGTTTTTTTTATTATTTGGCATAATTTAAAAATGAAATTTTTTTATTACATTTATAAACAATTAGAATTTATATAAGCCTTGGGAAGAGTGACATTGCATTATGAACATTGCGAATTATAAGCAAGAGTAAACTAATCTTCCTATTATATATTTTGTAATTTGAAGTATTATTTTACTTCTAAGGGAAAAAAACAACAATTTAATTTTGATGTAATTGAATTATTTTATTACTTCAAAGAAGGATAACTTTAGATGGTTATCAAATTTAGAAAGCTTTAAAATAAGTAAATTTGTATTTTTTATTTCTTCCACATTGTATGAAGAAATAAAGGGCGCAGAGACAGAACTGTAACCGATTTTTTAAGAGTTGATTAGAGCCAAGTACAAAGTTCAATCAATTTTTTCCCAGCAACTATACGAGGGTCAAGGCCAAGCCCCAATAGTTTGCCTTCTCTTTGCGACCCAGTGTGTAGTGTGTTATTTGGTCTTCATTTTTGTGTGGTGCTTCATTCATTTTTGCTTTCCATTGCATAAGTTTATCTTCCAACAAGCATTCACAATGTCCAAATTAATCAATTTATTTTCCAAGTCTCATAAACTCGTAGGCTCCAAAAAATACAAAGCATGGAAACATCATATGGAAAGTACATTGATTTATAATGAGCTATGGAAAGACATATGTAATGATGATGTAAAACCAACTAAACCCACTGATGCAGCTCAACTAGCTAAATGGGAGCTAAAATATGAAAAGGCATTAGCATTAATTAAGTCATATGTAAATGAATAAATGTATGTTCACATTGAAAATGCATCTGATGCATGGACTGCTTGGAAAAAATTTAAGGATTTGTTTGACACTCAACCTGAAACAAAAAGGGTTGACCTTCAATTGAAACTGCTTCAACAAAAATTAACCGAAGGTGGAGATGTACTTGAGTACATTTCCCGACTCAAGAACATCAAGCAAGATATATCTAAAGGCAGATTTACTATAGTCGACGACAGTTTGATGACAACAATATTGATTGTGGAGTTTCCATCATCCTATAAACACTTCTTGGAAACATTGCAGTTGACTAGAAAGTTCGATAACATCACTTTTGATCAATTGAGTGAATGGTTAGCTCAGCATGATAAAACTTTTGGGAAGGAGAAACAAGTCGGTGAAGACGTCTTTCTTACATAAGCTAGTACTAGTAAGCCTTCAACTCAAAATTCAAGAGGAAGAGGAGCTCAATTCAACAACAAAGGATGTGGTAATCAAGAATAGTCAGCTTATAGAGGACAAGGTCAAGGAAGAATTCAAGGTAGATTAAGAGGATAACATTCCCCCCCTCAATCATAAGTCTGGACAATAATACCAACAATACAACATAAACCGATATAATCTCCAAGTCTTCAACATCCTCAACATATTGGAAGAAAATTGAAGTGAGTGCCTTCAACAGTTCAAGCGAGTGTAAGCAAGTGAGTTCCTAGAGACAATTATAAGCAAGTGAGTTAATGGAAACAAATTCAAGCGAGCGTGACAAGTTCAAACGAGCAAATTTAAGTAAGAAAAGTTCAAGCGAGTGTGACAATGATGGCTAAAATCATGGAATTGGTCTCCTCGTTGGAAACTTTGTTGGAAACAATAGAGAGTAATTGAGTCATAATGACCAATGACAAGTTGTAAAATGTTATCACATGTTTGTGAGTCATGCAAACAAAGATCCATTTTCTACAATCTCAATCCCAACTATTGAATGATGAGTTGGTAGATCTCAAAATTCAATAGCTAGTGAAGCGTTATGAACTAGTTTTTGTTTAGAACAACCCTCTCTACGATGATGATGGTCATACAAATCAGCAGTGCACTCCAGAGAAAATTTGCAAGACAATTTTATATGCAAATGAAGATGAAGTTGTTCAAGTTCAACATGATCAAGTTCAAAATACTCTTTCCAAGCCCATCATTAGACCTTGGGAAGAAATCAACGACAACAAGCATAGAACGGGACTTGGATATGACAACGAAGTTACCTTTCATATTCTCGATTATTCAAAATGAATCCACTTCACCAGTGCAGGATGTTGGGAAGTAGAAGCAAAACAGAGCATAAAACTGAGAACATCAAACCAAACACAACACAACAGCAATCACACAATTGACAGAGTGATTTATGTGGAAACCCACTGCGGGAAAAAACCACGGGGCAATGATAGTCGGTATTCTTATTATTCAAGGGAGAATTACAATAGCTAGCACATGCATAAAACCATCCTCTTCTCACAAACACACTGTACTCCACAATATTGTGTCTTTCTCACACACTCTACACACATTCACCTCTATTCATATGCTCGTATATATAACATCTATCACATAGTTACACGAACTGATCATAAATAGATCACATAGTTGCATGACCTGTTCACTGAAGAGTGCATGCATGCACATTCTAAATTTAGTTAATGTGCTTGCTACCGCATGGGAAATTAGTTGGCACTTTTTCAACAATCTCCACCTTGACAACAATTTATCTGATATATCATGCCCAAGTTTATTCATCACCTTTCCTGCAAGCCAAGAGAAGCCAAACACCATCACATCTCCACAACTTCTCTAACAGTACTATTACATGAACATGTTTGCACGATTCGCTCTAGTATGGACCATTATCCCTCCATCAGTAACATGTCTTATAAATTGATGCACTTGTACCATTTTGATACGTTGGACCTTTAGTCAAATGCACAACGTTTTGACCACCACGGAACACCACATGTTGTACCTGTCCAAATTTACCCAATAGATCCTTGCATTCTTGCAAGACATAACCTAAGATAGCTCTCCTCTTTTCCAAATCTCATGAATCATAACCACAAACTAAATCACTGCAACCACTGTAGGTGATACTTGTGCTTTTGTCTTTGAAGCACCCATTTCCATGCTCTTCACCTAGTTTTGCCATGTGTATACTGACAACACCAAATGCATGTGAAAAGTTGACCATTTCCCATCGCAATCATCAATCTTCCTACTAGCATATAATACTCGAGACATATAACCCTTTTCTTCTTCATTGGTTAGGGCATAAACCTGAAGAAAACTTACAATGGAAAGCCAAAGGGATTTTACCGGTTTCACATTATTCATACCAAATTTCCTGAGTATCTTCACCACATACTTCTGTTGTGATACCAAACTTACCATATTTCCTGTCTCTGTGTATTTCCATGCCCAAGATTTATTTTGTTGCTCCCAGATCCTTCATAACAAACATCCTAACCAACCGAGCCAACCTGTTGATCTCAAACATGCTTGTGCTTGCTACAAGCATAGCATTTAACGCTAAGATAATAAATATACCATAAACACAATGCCCATACTCACTTCTTGTAAATTTTGGCTCACCATGAAGAAATCAAACATCTTGTACCATTTGCATGGCATGTTTCAGGCCATACAATGATTTTTGAGTTTGCAAACAAATCTTATGTTGTGATTATGAACTAATCGTTTTGGTTGTTCCATATACATCACCTTTTCCAAAAAACTCCATGTAAAACAATTTTAACATCTAGTTGTACTAACTCAAGATCAAGTAACACAACTAGTGCTAATACAACATGAATAGAAACAAGATTTTAACAACTGGTGAGAAACTTTCATGGAAATCAATACCTTCCAAATACCCTTCTGCTACCAGTCATGCTTTGAACCTTTCATCTTTTACTATGCTTGATTTTATAAAAGGATATTCATCAAACATTGCATATTTTTCCATGATGATTATGTGGGTAGTAGGATCCCACAGTCTGCATCCCTTAACATCATCACCATATCAAAGATCTACCTGTTTGATTTGGGTCCTATTTAGAATGTTGATAAAAACATAAGCATCACAACCAAATAATTTCACATTTGAGTAATCACCAGATGACCTGTTCATACCTCTTCTGGAATCTTCTAGTATTTTGCATCCAATGGTGACCGAGTTACCAGATAGCACAATCGCTTCTTTCCACAACTATTGTTGCAACTTGGCATTACTGAACATGCCAATTCGATCCCAGTTTCGATGCAATACTTTCCAAGTTCCATGGATATGAACCTACCTTCATCATATATTCTCAAATACTTGATTGACATGCCAACACATCAGCCTTTCTACATACCCACCTTTCTAACCTGGACACACTGCTCCACCTCGAACTTTGCATTCGAACAGCTTTGACCAAATCCAGCCAAACCAACCCAAGTGAACCTTTGTCGCTTAGCTCCAGGGATTTCACACTAGAGTCTCAGTGCTCCATCTTAACACAAACATTCCCTTGACCAAATCTGACCAAGCCATCCAAGTAAACCTTCGCTGCTTACCTCCAGACCCATTTACAATGGAGTTCACCAAGCCTTTTATAGGCTTCATTACATCCAATCCATGGACATAATACCAAGGGATACCAAAAAACATAGACCCGAAAACCACTTTCTTTGACCAAAAAACTAGATTTAACTCATTAAATATTTTCCCGAGTCAAGGTTAACCCAACATACATGCCCCTCTGCCCCCCTCCCCCCCACGTATTCAATCTACCTAAATCTATGTATAGACTTTTCATAGGTGACTTGATAAACCAAGGGTACGCATGCATATCCAGGTCTTACAGACGTATGTCCATTTACATGCAATCAATCATTTTTACAACTCCAAAGTAAATATAGTTTTTTTTTCTTTCACGGTGACTCAACCATCACCACTCTTGATGTTGCCTTGTTGTATGAACTATGCACTTTTGCTATTAGCATACAATACCTCAAACACCCAAATGCTAAAATCATTGCTTATAAAACCAAACCTTAATATAAAAGAATTTTCTTACTCAAAGTTGAAACTCAAACCTCAAAAAATATTAGTTAAAAGATTTTTAAAAAAATATTTAATAAATATTTTGTACCTCAAAACCTTTTACCCAAACATAAAGGGTCCACCTCTTACATTTTAATAAAAAAAGGGTGATTATCTTCAAATAATTCCACCCACTTAAAAAAAAAAAGAAATGATCCTCCATAAATCATTATAACATACTCCATCCATTAATTTACCATCGCGATCCATTAATTTACCATGGCGTTCCTCTTATAAAATACATGTTCTACTTAATAAAACCAAAACTGCTCCAAACGTCATACCTTGTGCTCTGTTCATATACGTTGAGTTCGGTGCATGCATATACCTTCCACGATTATCGGTCCTCCACAAGGCTACACCAGTGATGATACACAGCTACCGCACCACCCTCTAGTCGTACATCACCCTCTAGCCATGAGATGTGTTGATAACACAAGTCCGAGACCAATTATCGCCCATTTTCTTACCACTGGGATTTTAAATAATTCTTTCCATCGGAGAACCCAGCAAAGCATATTGAAATCCCTTCGACACTGTGGACATGCAACGGGAATTTGCAGCCAACCAATATCGTCCTTGCAAGGAATCTATCCTCCGTCCTCCGCGGCTTCAACAAAAAATAAAACTCAGTCTGGTTGTCTATTGTTTTTTTTTTGTTTTCTCTATGCAATGATTTCCAGGGATTGGATTATCTTCTCCTTCGCTCTCTGATCTTTCAACTCTGTGCTCTGATACCACTTGTTGGGCAGTGGAAGAAAAACCGAGCATAAACGGAGCATAAAACTGAGAACACCAAACCAAACACAACACAACAACAATCATCCAATTGACACAGTGATTTATGCGGAAACCGAATGCAAGAAAAAACCACAGGGCAATGATAGTCGTTATTCTTATTATTCAAGGGAGAATTACAATAGCTAGCACATACATATAACCATCCTCTCCTCACACACAGATTGTACTCCATAGTATTGTGTCTTGCTCACACACCCTACACACATTCACCTCTATGGATATGCTCGTATATATAAAATATATCACTCAATTACATGAACTGATCATAAATAGATCACATAGTTAAACGACATGTTCACTGAAGAATGCATGCATGCACATTCTAAATTTAGCTAATGTGCATGCTACCACATGGGAAATTAGTTGGCACTTTTTCAACACAGGATTCCTTCAAGAAGTTTAAACTTTACTTGAAGTTTTAACTTCACTTATTCTAGTTCAACATCAAAATGCAAAGTGCCAACATTGCAATCGAGTTGGTCACATGGAGAATCAATGTTTTGATCTCCATCCATGCCGACATTGTGGCAAACATAACCATTCTTCAGACATATGTTCAACACTAAAGAAACTTGCAATATTGAAGATTCACTATGAGTGGATCGATCCTTGGCAGTGGTCATCAATAGTCAAGCGATTATATAAGTCTTACTGTAGAATTCAATGTCAAGTAAAGACCAATATTGCAACACATAACCTTTTTTGTACCTGACATTAAGGTATATAAGTCCAAAGTGGTCCCCTTATGACGTAGCTTTTAAGCATGGTCCTCACGAGATGAGATAACATGTGGTTGTTTCCACATAACCACTTTGTGTTATACTCAAATGGAATAAGTATGGTACTATCTTTAGCCTAGAGGGGGAGTACAATGATGTAACTCTTCTACACCTTAAGGGGGGGGTGGAGTTCAAATATCTAGTGAAGATGGTTCATGAAACCACCTGTGGTCTCTCCTTTCCGCTGACAAAGGGGGGGAATTAATGATGGAATTGAAGATGGTTTTCAAACTGAAAGTTTCGACAACAAATATGCCAGATGGGAATCAAATTTACCATATGGGAAACTGTAGTTTGTAGATAGAAAAATTTGGTAGAATTATGGTTCAATGGCTTGCAATTGAATCATACACTGGGATGTTGATTTTGAGAGCAATATTGTGGACATTCCGTTCACTTGGATGGTCATTCGACCTAGAAGAGGACAAATGGATCCTTCTGCATTGCAACTCAACATTGATTGAGTTCTCAGACATTTTCATATATGTTTCAGACTTGTAGTTGATTCACTTCTCTTGCTTTGCTCTCATTGGATTTCAAATTAGTGAACAAATTACAGGCATTCTAGCTCACATGAGTACATAGTGAGATTTTCTAGAGTTTTCAGCATCTAGATTTGGCGGTTTTTTAGGCAATTCTTCATTGAGGCTTGGCTTAAGAGTTTCAACATGAAGACTTGGAGATTATATTGGTTTATGTTGTATTGTTGGTATTATTGTTCAGACTTATGATTGAGGGGGGGAATGTTAGCCTCTTACTCGTATACAATCATGAAGTCTTGGTATACCACCTTTATGTATTTCACATTTAAGGATATAGTTGTTATCCTAAGTGTGTTTCTAGATTCTTACATTGTCTCCTCCTACCTTATCTCCCAATGAGGTGTCGATGTGAGAGCAATTGAGGTGGTTTCATTATTGTATTATATAATTGTATCATTACAATGAATGCAAGGTAGTGATTATGGCTTGAGGCCTTTGCCACCAATCTTCTTGTCCTAATATTGTGTGCTCAATTTCTTCACTTATCAATCATCAATCAACTATGTTTTTCATCGAAAGCTCCTGATTAACACAAGCAAGCAACAACTGCAATATTTTATAATTAACATCCACACAAAAACATCTTGTCGGGCTAAGGAATCCCCCGTTGGGTAAGAAGCCACGAGTTGGGGACATTTATTCTGCCAAAGCACCATGTGCCACCATTTTAACAAGTACAATCACATACAAGCACAATCATGAGTGTGAATGTGTCATTCAAAGACTTGAACTTTGGTGGGGTAATAATGCCACTTCGCTTTCACCAACCCCTGAATTATCTCTTTTATATATTATTTATGGAGTTCTAAATATAAGTTCTTAATTTGTTTGCTTTGGACCCACGAACTATTACTAACTATAAAAGTTAACATCATATTGCAAAGTTATTTCAATAGTGAGTTAACTATTCTTATAAAAATTTATCATTAGCAGTGCTCTGTAGTTCTCCTTTCATGTGCCTTCCTAAAAATGTCCACTACTAAGTCAGATACACCTAGCACCTATGCATTTTGGAATTGTTTTTAATGATGTAAATACATTTATATACAAAAGTTACAATCCCACTTTAATTGAGAGAAGTGGCCACAATAAAATATAATCTCTAGTATATGGTGATTCTCATCTTAGCGAAGACATATATAAAGAAGTAGTGCCTCTTACTGATATAATGGTTGGTTGGTTGCAGTGTGAGTTTTCTTACTACTGGATCTTCTCCCTTTCTATATGTTACACTTTTTTTAATTAATAAGTACTACTTCACATTGACGCAATAGAGACACCAACTAGAAATTATTATACCTACCACTAGGCATGTATATTACATTCGATTCATTATTGCCTAGTTATTAGTTTGGGCTCAATCAAACATTTTTCCTAGGTTCCCAAAGTTTTACATTAGCCAATGAATTTTTTTATTTTCACGCAATTTTCAAATTGAGTTATCTATCGTACCATTCGTACACCAATTTAAAGTTTTATTCTAGAGTGGCCACTAAGTAATATCAACCTTATTGGGATTCACAACACCCCTTTGATGCATTAATTAAGTTTGTTAATGTGTCTGCTTTGCACCTCTTTGTTGTCAACCTCTAAAAATCCTACACCCTTAAATTTCTAATGGCTATGGTAACTAAGCACTCATTTATGACAATGTTAGGTAGTTATCACAAATGTTGGAAATGATTGCATTGATATCAACTCTCGACTAATACCAAAGATGGAACTATATATCATATTGAAAAACTATATGAAATCCTCTTAGAATCAATGCAAACAATAACCGAGATCAACATCGATAGCTAGGGTGGTGGTTGTGGACAAAACAAGGATGGAATAAGGGCGGATTGTGTAGCTAATAGCGTCATAGTATTTACACTTTCCCAATATTTACACTTTGATGTCCATGGAAGTTATTTGAATTTTTTTACTCCTCCAAGTTCAATGAAACATCCAAGAGAATTTGAAGGCATTATGAAGGCTACTTCTTGAGGTATAGTTGTCCCTCACGTTAACTTTGTTCATGAAAATGATGTTACCTATTTCTATTACATGACATGAAAATATAAAGCTTCATCTATTGAAAGACATCATTTATACTTTACCTGAGTGTTTAGTAAAAGTCATCAAAAGTGGTATAAAAGCATTGTTGGGATTATTTCCAAACAAATCCACCATATTCGCTACCAACATATCTTTAAAATAAATTGCATGTAAAAAAGGTTATGATTCTATCAGAAATCCACTTTGCTCCATATAGCCAATTTAAATGTATGCATAACAATTGTAACTTTATTTTATAGGCATGGATATTTCTACCCTGAAATTTCCCCTATGTGAGTGACTCAAATTTTAGAAAAATAACCCACAAATTCTGTCTATTTCTCTTCTTTGAATGAAAAAATGAAAATAATTAATATAATTACCTCTAGCTTTTTTGTGAGATTTAGTCATGATTTTGCTTGCAAACTTGCACATCTACTAGTGTTTGTTTGTTTGCACCCATATATTCTTTGTATACGGTGTTAGTTTTGGATAGGGACCATGAGATTCAAAAATACTTGCACCATGTCATGTTAGAGCTAATTTTCCATGCTTAATTGAAGACTAGATACCTGTGTATACAAGCTTGCAATTGCCTTTTTAGCTAATGTAGTTCCTATCATCTTGCCAAATACATTTCTTTGCAAAATCTCAAAAATTAATAATTGTTGTCTTACTAATCATTGACCTTATATGAAAAATATTTAACAAAACATACCATGTTATGCAATTCTTGCATTAACCTTTATATGTATTTCTTAAAGAAAGGTGTGTTAGTTCAATCACACAACGAATGACATATTAACAATGATTGTAATTCTCTCTTCATATTCACTCTGGACTGTGAAATATACATGAATAATTATGATGCTCTTTGTGAAGCCATGTGCTTTATCATGGACCCCAAAACATGGCCCCTCTTTGGCAATGGTTATGTCCAATTCCTTTGTAGACTATATAGCATTGCTTGTAGGGATAGAAGCATTGTGAAAGATAAGCAAGTCCATCCATTGAATACATTGAACCCTTGTGCCACCAACAATACTTGTGAGCACACCTCGCGGGGCAAAGAGGTAATTCCAACTGCCAATTTTAACTTTGATTCATATACATAACCAAACATTTTGTTGTGATTCAATTTTGTTGATTGTAGGATTCTTTGCTTTATGGTTGGGTGAGTGAACCAACCTAGAAAGTAGAGAACGAGCTTGGCTAGAGTCACTTCCCTTCTCACTCGAGAAAGCTCAATTTTTACATAAGCTCAAGTAATTAAAGTCCCTCTTGATGACTATTGGTGCCTATGAAAGGGAACTTGAGGGAAACCCGACTTCTGCCTTTTCAACTTAGTTTCCAGGAAAGCATGTTGTTTTTACTTGAGTTTAGGATATTCAATTGTAATCACCTGTAATCTACCATGCTCAAGATCAACAAGGACACATCTGAATTGTATGTTGCACTTGTGCCAATGATACTTGAAAGGAAATCATGCAAGTGTCTCAGCTTCCGAATGTCACCAGTAGCTTGCAATTTCCAAGTGTAACCACTGGTAAGTGTGTAGTGCATTGTTCACATGGAACATCATGCACCGTCTATGTGTATGAGATATTGTAGTAATTGTATAATCTGCACTCGTTAATCATACCATCTCTCTCTATCAAGTGCAAAACACGGTGCATGTAGTATCATAATTTCAAGTTGAAACAGGTGGAGAAAATGTGATCAAAGCCTTTTGCACAACAATTCTCTCTCTCTCTCTCTCTCTCTCTCTCTCTCTGAGACACATTGTAAACTAGAAAGGAATGGCATTGAATTGTGCTATTATTTCTCTCGGATGGATCATTCACTTAGAAGTCATCACCTCCATGTCATCATTCATTTTTGTTCTTATCGATACGATAGTAATTTCTTTCTATACAACTTGAAGTTATACAGTTATTTTCCACCTAATCACCTGATGGGCATCATCCAGGGGTTAGTAATGTGAAACACTGAATCATACCACTTTTCCCCTGAGTTTACAATACCTTTTTTCCTTGTCATTTGGTGTCCCTTTATAGCCCACGACCAAAAAGTGGTAGTCACTCCTTGTCCTCTTGCAATGGGCGATCGGTCGCTCCCTACAAGAATGCAAGGTGCAACCAGATCTTTTACTCCCTATTTAGGATTGGTTTCATGAGATGAGATTAAAACCTATATTCTTCATGGTTCGACCTCAAGAAGCTTTTAATCTTAGGCATAGAGATCTTATCCAAACTACCCTTTGATCTTATCTCTACTATCCTATAAATAATGGGGGTCTCTCATGGTAAAAAGGGGGGAGAAAGGAGAAAGCAAACTTATTATGGAAATTTGATTATAGAGCTTGGGAAAAGACTGCATCAACTTCCTTGATTGTAAGTTGTAAACAATTTGTCCATTAATAGAATATGTACAAGATTTTCCTCCTTACTTGATTTTATGTGATTGTTATGATATTTGTAGGGAATTGATGTTCTTATGTTATGTCACTAGATCTATTATCCATTTATACATGATTCATTTGATCTTGTGAAAGTTTTCGTTGTGTCTCTATGTGTGTAGATCCATGTTGGTAAGAGTGAAGGGCATATTCGAGAAAGCTAACAACTAAGGAGTGTGCAGGGACAATCGTCGTATCACCGAGTAAACCTTTCATTCCATCAACTTGTAGGTATTTTCATATATTATTTAGATCTAGGAAAATATATAGCTTACATCTCTATTATGTCTTAGGTCTAGGAAGAGCCTAAGGAAGTTATCTTCTACAAGATTCATGTACCCTTCAACAGATTGGTGACTACACTGAGAAAGCTATTGTTGTCTATTCAGTTTCTTCCTCAACTTTTAAATTCATATTCTCAAGATATTTTCTTGTTGTAAGCCCCATTCTTTGTTCTTGATCTGTCAGTGAGTCTTTCTTTGACTATTTGAAATTGTTTCGTCTCAGATCTATTAGTTTTTGCACTTGCATGGTCGCAGCCAAGGGTTATCTGCGCCCACAAAGCGACAAAAAACTTATGGTCACTAGTTGCTCCATTGTAGGGAGCGACCAACCCCTTTTGGTCGCCAGTTTCTCCATCGTAGGGGGTAACCAGCCTAAGAATTGCACTACGAGGGACCAGTTTCTTGCGGTCTCCCTCTAGCCCTCTGCAAGGAGCGACCAGAGCTTTGTGGTCACCCTATGGTCATTAACAAGGAGCGATCGGGCTCTAAAATCCAATTTTTGAAGGGACATCCTTCAAACAAGGCCCAGATTTGTGTTTGTCCTTTCTTCCACCCCTCTAGATCTCTCTTAGATATGTCCCGGTAGTAACTTTTGATTTCTTTTGATGCTTGTCCACCTACTTGATTGCATTTTTGGTTCGCATTCTTTTGTTGTGCGATCCTTTGTGTTTGCATTTAGCTCTTTTCATTTCATTTGAAAGAAAGAAAACAAAAGAAGTTGCATTAAAAAAAATTCATTGCATTTGAAAGAATCGCAAAACCAAAAATATTTGCATTCTAGTTAGTGGGTGGAGCATGTTTGAGCTTGCATTTTAAAGCAAAATAAATTGCATTTAAAAAAAAAATCCCCTTAGTATCCTGCAGTCTCTTGGACTCATATACCAAACACCTTTTGCATTCAAAGAGAAGTTCATGTTTCTTACATTGAATGTTACACTTTCTTTGCTTGAAACCTCTTGCTCCTTTCTATAGATAGGCTTCATCAAAACTAAAGATTGCATTCCATTCATTTTTTCTTTTGAAGTCTTCTTGGAGTTAGAGTGATCACATCATAAGTTTCATTGTCATTTACCCCTTTTGAGTAACAACAACCATAAAAGGAATAAGGTACCTAATCTAAAATCAACTAGACTTTTTCTTTATTAGAAAATTGTCACAAGTCTAGGTTGTAGGGCCTTGGTTGTAAGGTGGAGGGTAAATTCTCCAAGGCCACTGAAACAAAACTAGGAACACTAATGAGCGAAAATTCATTAGTAATGTGAATTGTTTGTTGGGAAAGCTTCTCTAACACAAGAGTCAAGTGGTAGGAGAAGTCGAGAAGAGTGCTTAGACCAGTCCCCAACACTCTATCTCAGTGGGGTTATGAGAGTCAAGGGGGCAATCTTAGTAGTGGCAAGTTCTCAGGGTGACACCACTATCTGAATTACTTTGGATTTAAGAAATTTGTCTTACTTTCCCTACCCATTCGCAGAATCCCTCTCCCATGACCATTCTGCCCAACCACCAAGCGTCAAGTGGTAGCCCTAATTTCTTTTCCTAGGTTACCTTTCTAGGTGACTACAGTGGTGGTATTGTCAGTACCTGAGACAGATGTGAAACACAAGATTTTGGCTCCTTAGGAGGGTGTAACACCCCTATTTCCCCCAGTTTCTAAATATAACTATATTGGCCAAGAGACTATGGAAAACTTGATATGTGTGAATGTTTGATTTGTTGGACCTTTGTATAAAAGGTCAATGAATCTAATTTCTTCTATTAATAGGAAATGGATAAGTGTTGCATAACTGATGAAAGGGGGGTTTTCCAAGAGATACCACGAATGTTATGAAAGAGATGGTGAGGGGAACCATGAATGGTTGAGCTAAACCCCACCAAACCAGTACTTTGTTGGATTTAATTTCTCGGGACCAAAACAGTCCTCTGACCCAGGAATGAATGACCAGTTAGGTTGGTAGGTGGGAAGACATCCTCAAGAGTTAATGAGGTGATGGGGCAGAGCGCCCATCTGTAAGGCTTTCAGACCTAACCACGGATTGGGGAATTCGGGCCACACGCAATCTTGTTGAGGAAGGCAAGAAAGGAAGGCGTGGTGGGTAGAGGAAGACATGTGAAGAGTGTCGAGACGAGAGATAAAACTCTAGGGTTCGAGGAAGAACTTAGGAACGAGCGTGTTCTGGTCATAGGATGTGGCTAGCAGGGTTATGATACAAGCTAATAAACGAGGGTGCTGAGTGATTGAGAAAGTACTCAGGCAGACCTCTTTTCTTAGTATAGATAAAACTCCTTGCCAAGATCCTATGGAAGGAGGAGAGTAACCTCCATCCCTAACTGTCACTTAGTCGGGAGGAGGAGAGTAACCTCCGTCCCTAACTGTTGTTGAGATGGAAGAAAGGATTATATCTCAGAGCATCGTGGTCTAGCTCGGGGGTGGCCAGTGGTAAATCTGTTAGGAGTGACTAATCGTATGGTTGGGTGGAAATATGCACCCCTTTTAACAGTCGCATCACGTCGTATGGTTCTGATAAGTGTTTTCATACTTTGTGCATTGAAATGGAATAATGGTTGAATGCATGTATTTATCTGTCTATGAATGGTTTATGTATTGAATGGTCAAGCTATGTGTATGCATTTGTCTTCTTGTCAACTTATGCTTCTGCTTGATCGTCTATATGCCCCAACTTAGCCTTCGAGGTGTCTTGGGACATAAATCTGTAGGGTGGTTGAGATAGAAAGAATTGCATCAACCTGGCCCTGTCTGTATGAATAAGATATCTCCTTCAAACTCTTTGATGTGCGACCGGGATATCATGCCCAAGTCATTAACACTTTCATGATGAAGCATAGGAAGGATAGCGAGAATTAAGTCTCGAAAGGGAAGATCCTTTTGTTTGGAAGATGAGCAGACGAGATCCGTTCGGGAGGACCCATATGACCAACTCTGAGAGAAAAGAGGAGTTTGTATCGCAAAACCCCCGAAGGTCGAAGTAGCAAAGTGATGTGAGTCGTGGATCTATGGATCCACATGGTTGGATCCCGACCATGAGATCTGAGGGATGTTAGAAGGTTTTTAGTCTAGGTGATGTGGAAATCTGACGTCACCAGGGTGACGTGAACCCACAATAGATGTGCCACATGTCACCTGGATTCGTGCATATCACATACCATGTATACCTATTGGAAAGTGACACATGTCACCCCCTAATGAGGGCACGTGTCACCCTTGGCCCTTCAACGTGTTAGCCCCTGGCACATGCCCGCCTATCCAGAGTGGTTGGTGAAGTGACCAGAACTCTGGGAGTCAAGGACTTCGGGAATCCGAAGGATTTGAGGTGTAGTATTGTAGAGAGTCCAAAAGACCCGAAGTGTCGGAGTCCATCCTAGTCGTTGGCACTAGGAGACACATGGCACTAGATCTTGTACTTTGGAGGTTTAACACACTGGAAGGAAGCATGTGTAAAAGGTTGAAGACTCCTGAAGTCGCAGGGAGCTAGAGGAGATCTGAACCGTCCATCAATCGAGACGTGTGTCAGTATATCGTTAACTCCGGAGGAGAGCCACTCCGAAGAATTAGAAGCGTGGTGCTTCAAAAATCCCTGAAGCTCAAAGTAACGGAGAGGATCTCAACCATCCGTCATTCGGGGATGCGTGGTAGGCGATCTCTTACTTCGGAGGATAGCCCCTTCGGAGAAAAGTGGAACAAGAACTCCCAAAGGCCCGTAGACTGGAGTTCACCTGAGTCATCTATCTCAGAGGACAAGTGTCAGAAGGTCTGTCGTTCCGGAGGAAGGTTTGTTGCGAGAATCGAGAACTCCCAAAGGTTGAAGCACTAGAGTTCATTGTAACCATTAGTAGTGGATGACGTGTGTCAAGAGATATGACACTCTTGAAGGATTGCACTTCAGAGGTTTGTGTTTGTGAGTACTTTGGAATTCACTAAAGCATAGAGTCCCAAAGTAAATCAAAATCGTTGATGTTCTGTGAATGTGTGGCATAAGAATCACGCAGTCCAGAGACTTGGCACTCTGGAAGACTTGGGAGAGGTATATCTGCTAGTTCTAAGCTCTGTTTTGAGTATGGAGGCAGAGGTTGGAAAGTCCTGAACGAGAACAACGTGATAGAAATCTTGGAATTAGGATTTGAGATAGTTAAGGAAAACGAAATTATAATACCCCTCCCCTTAAAAGAGCATTTAAGGGTCGAGTGTGTTACAAATTGGTATTAGAGCATGATTACAACACTTGGCCTTCTTGGGCTCATGGACGAGTCACATAAAAACCATATTTAAAGGACTTTTAAGGGTGACACCCTATCTTACCTCTTTCCTAAAGAGTTTGGTTAAACTTTTAATGAAGAAAAGAATGAAACTTTCTAATGTGTGTGTATTTAAGAAATATGAATTGTGTGTTGTTCATAAACTAATAGATTGTTGGCTAATAATAATTGTTTTTTCAGCACTCAAGCAGTCTGTAAATCGTGAGAAACTTCAAGTATAAAGGATGGTGACGTGCCATGAAGTGGGGAATGGCTCCCACAATAAAGACGAAGAATCTAACGAAAGGAGGGTGGTGGAAACCCCTCAGGATCTAGTTGAAAATGTACGGAGCCTCATGGCTGAATTACAGAGTTGCAAGGCCAACAACGAGAGATTGGTAAAGGAGTAAGAAAAACAAATAGAAATTAATGCAGTCTTGTTGCAAATTTTATCCGACACACAAAGGCAGTTGCAGCATGGAACCACAACCAGTCATGTGGACCGACAACATACGAAGAGAAGTCAAAGTCCACATGAGATACTACGAAAATGTGGTCCCATAAGTAGCCACACTAGGGGAAGTACCTCGAGGAAGGCCCCACCTGGAGGCATGGGACACTCATCAGGAGAGTCCTCTGGAAAGGAAATTGGCAACTCCGAGGGATCTTCTAGTAGCAAAACTAGCTCGCATTCTCAAAGGAAAGGAAATAAGCGAAAGCTATCCAAAAGTCATGATCCTGAAGAGATCAAGAAATCCAAACTATCCTCTTTCGAAGAAGAGATTGAGAAAGGAGAAGAAGAAAAAGCTTGGCTACTTGGTTTAAAGAAGTACTTCAAAGTCCATGACTACTTTGAAAACTTGAAGGCTCTAATAGTCATCTTCAACCTGAATGGAAAGGCTTCCATTTTGTGGGAAGATCTTAGGAATGTGAAAGGAATCCATGAGAAGGACTTGTCATGGAAATAGTTTGAGAAACACTTCAAGAAGAAGAATAGTTCGGGATTCAAGAAGAAGGGGTTTAAATCCTCAAGATATAAGAAATATGGGAAGGATTCTAGGATGAGCCTTCCTACTAGAAGTGTGTATCAGCAAAATTTCCCCTCCCAGAGTGGAAATAAACCTTTTGGAGCAACCCCAAGAAAGATTGATAACCCAAAGAGAAAACCCTTGAAATGTTGGGGTTGTGGAGAAGAACATATGTTTAGAGATTTCCCACACAGACAACAGAACGGTAGGAGAGTCTACAAAATCCAAGAAGCTACCACAGTGAATGATGTGGCTAGGAGCATGCCATGAATTTATGCATCCTTGGATAATAAACAAGCCGACCACCAAGCTTCAGTGGTGGAGATGGAAGATATGATTGTCAACCATCTAGTTTCTATTTTAATTAACCCTGGTTCTAATTTGAGTTATGTGGCCCCTCATACTGTTGATAAGTGTAAACTGCAACCAGTTAGACATGTTAAGTCATGGTTGGTACAACCAACCACTGGAACCAAAAGAAAAGTAGCAGAGGCTATACCAGCTTGCCAATTCATTATGGATGGATTGCCCACCCAAGTGACCCTTAACATACTTCCCCTAGGATCTTATGACATGTTGATTGGTATGGACTGGTTAGTTTCTTATAAAACTAAGTTGGATTGTTACCATAAAACCTTGGAATGTGAAAATGAAGAAGGGAGAAAAATAACCCTCGAAGGGCCTTAGAAGCCTGTCTCAGTGAGATGAATATTATCCCTTCAAATGAAAAAGTATTGCAGAAAGGGATGTCCTATATATGCAATACAGATGTTGGAATTTGTTGTGGATGACAAACCAAACCTAGAGCACCACCCCATATTAAGAGAGTATAAAGACATGTTCCCAGAAGAGGTACCAGGTCTACCTCCGAGAAGAGACATTGACTTCTCAATAGAACTTGCACCAAGAGCAATGCAAGTGTCTAGAACACCCTATAGGATGAGCATACCAGAGCTAGTTGAGCTGAAGCTACAGCTAAAGGAGATGATGAACAAAGGCTACATCCGACCCAGTGTGTCTCCATGGGGATCACCCACCTTGTTCGTGAAAAATAAAGATGCTACACTCCAACTGTGCATAGACTATAGACAACTCAATAAGACAACCATAAAGAACAAGTATCCCTTACCAAGAATCGACAACTTGTGTGATCAACTAAGGGGTGATTCTATTTTCTCAAAGATTGAATTAAGGTCTCGATACCATCAAGTCTGAATCAAGGATGAAGACATCCACAAAACAGCCTTCAGGACAAGATATGGCCACTATGAATTTGTGATGGTGCCATTTGGATTAACCAATGCCCCCGCCACTTTTAAGTGCTTGATGAATAATGTACTCAGCAAATTCCTAGACAAATTTGTATTGGTTTTGATTGACGATATCCTAATATACTCCAAGAACGGAGAGGAGCATGAAGAACATCTTAAACTAGTGCTTCAAGTACTAAGAGAGCATCAACTCTACACTAAGTTTAGCAAGTGTGACTTATTCCAAAAGCAAGTCCATTATTTAGACCATGTTATTTCTGAAGAAGGAGTGGCAGTAGATCCTGAAAAGATCATATCTATCATGGAATGGCCTACCCTGAAGAATGTATCTGATATCAAATCCTTTATGGGCTTAGCAGGATACTATGGAAGGTTCATAAAAGGATTTTCCAATATTGGTTGTCCAAACACTGCACTTCAGAAAAAGGGGGTTAAATTCACTTGGACATCAGAATGTGAAGAAAGATTTCAGGAACTGAAATATCTTCTAACCCATGCACTTGTGCTGAAGATTGCAAACCCTGATATTGACTTCCTCGTGTGCACAGATGCATGTAAGGAAGGACTCGGAGGAGTCCTTATGCAAGAAGGACATGTAATTTGCTATGAATCCAGAAAATTGAATGAGAATAAAATCAATTATGTGACCCATGATATAGAGTTGGCTGCCATAGTGCATGCTTTAAAAATGTGGAGGCATTACCTGCTGGGTAGGAGATTTGTACTAATGACAAACCATTGTGGGTTGAGGCACATGTTCGATAAATCAAAGCTCAATGGTAGACAAGCTAGGTGGATGGCTCTCCTTAGTGAGTTTGATTTTGAAATCAAACACATCAAAGGAAAATAACATAGAGTGGTCAATGCCCTTAGCAGAAGTGTAAAAATGATTCACCTGACAGTGGTAAGCACCTGTGAAATGGATGTCAGGGAGAGAATCAGGAATTCACAAGAAACATATGCATTTTTCAAGACCGTGATGTCATACCTAAAGCAAGAGCTCACGGGGCTAGAGTATGAAGGCTATCAGATGTTGGATGAAGGCCTACTGAAGTACATAAACAGATTGTGTATTCCAAGTTGTGACGACTTGAAGAGGTTCATAATGGATGAACTACACAAGAGACCATATACTGGTCACCCGATGAGGTGTCCATGTGAGAGAAATCGAGGTGCTTTCATTATTGTATTATATAATTGTATCATTACAATGAATACAAGGTAGTGATTTTGGCTTGAGGCTTTTTCTACCAATCTTCTTGTACTAGTGTGCTCAATTTCTTCAATTGGTATCATAGCATGGTGATGCACGTTTGGTGAAGAGGAGATCGTTTAATAATCTGTCATTGTAGAATTTGATAAATTGTCTTCTTTGAGATTTTATGATTCAGGGAGTATCGAGACATGACTGGATATAGCCGTGACATGGAGTTTTTGGTCGTGAAATAAGAAGAAATTCAGATCATAGTGAATCCGAATTGGTGAGATCTTAAGCGAAAACCAGAGTTTGCATCTAGTTATGAATCAATAATTGACTGGCACATATTTACCAATCCACTCACCGATCTAGTGATTAGTTTACCAATCTGTCCAACAAACGATACAATCACCGACGATCCAAAGAAACGATACAATCAATGACGATCCAGGAATCCGCCCAGCTTGTAGCTCTTGTATCCGCCAGTGCTCTCTTTTTTTCTCGACCAAGGATAATAAGCTTGAACCATCACATGTGGAAAACCCTAAATATTCTCGCCAGTGATTTTCCCATAACATTTAAATATTCCACGCAATCCAACCATTTGAAGCAATATTAAAATCCAATGATCCGATAGATCCACTGTAGATCAATAGAGATCCGATTTTTAATTGATACGTTGGGGAGCAGATCCATTTGTTCACAACTCCGTGAGCTAAGAGGTGGTTTAACATATGATCCAGTGATAATTCGGCGCAGGTTGACGAGCTACCATCCATTTCAGTAACCTCACTGATCTCACTGATCCCCGATCCTATGCTTGCAAGATTCGTGAGACTCCATATATCAGGTCGTTGTCAAACTCTTGCAAGGTATATAAATTTTCTTTGTGGGTGGTTTTTCATGATGGAACTTTCTTTGTGGGTTGTTTTTCATGATGGAACACACTGGTTTGGTTCAAAACATCGAATATAAAAAACCAATGTGATGAATCTGAAAGAACTACCTCATCATAACAACGGTGGCAAAAGTCTTAAAACGGAAATATTTGGCATAATTTAAAAATGAAATATTTTGGTTGGAGCTATAAACAATTAGAATATATATAAGCCTTGGGAAGAGTGACATTGCATTATGAACATTGGGAGTTATAAGCAAGAGTAACCTTGTACTACTTCAAACAAAGTGAGTCTTCCTATTATATATTTTGAATTTGAAGTATTATTTTACTTCAAGGGGAAAAACAACAATTTAATTTTGATGTAATTGAAGTATTTTATTACTTCAAATAAGGACAACCTTAGTAATCTTAGATTGCTATCAAATTTTGAAAGCTTTAAAACAAGTAAATTTGTATTTTTTTATTTCTTCCATAGTTTATGAAGAAATAAAGGTGTGGAGAGAGAAACATTGTACTGTAATCGATTTTTTAAGAGTTGATTACAACCAAGTACAAAATTCAATCAATTTTTTTCCAGGGACTATACGAGGGTCAAGGCCAAGCCCCGATAGTTCACCTTCTCTTTGCGGCCCAACGTGTGGTGTGTTATTTGCTCTTCATTTTTGTGTGGTGCTTCATTCATTTTTGCTTTCCATTGCATAAGTTTATATTCAACCAAGCATTCACAATGTCCAAATTAATCAATTTAATTTTCGAGTCTCATAAACTCGAAGGCTCCAAAAACTACAAAGCATGGAAACATCATATGGAAAGTACATTGATTTATAATGAGCTATGGAAAGTCATATGTAATGATGATGCAAAACCAACTAAACCTATTGATACAACTCAACTAGCTAAATGGGAGCTAAAATATGAAAAGGCATTAGCATTAATTAAGTCATTTGTAAATTAAGAAATGTATGTTCACATTGAAAATGCATCTGATGCATGAACTACTTGGAAAACATTTAAGGATCTATTTGACACTCAACCTGAAACAAAAAGGGTTGACCTTCAATTGAAATTGATTCAACAAAAAATAACCGAAGGTGGAGATGTACTTGAGTACATTTCCCGACACAAGAACATCAAGCAAGTTATTTCTAAGGCCATATTTATTGTAGTCAACGACAGTTTGATGACAACAATCTTGATTGTGGAGTTTCCGTCATCCTATCAACACTTATTAGAAACATTGTGGTTGACTGGAAAGTTAGATAAAATCACTTTTGATCAATTGAGTGAATGGTTATCTCAACATGATAAAACTTTTGGGAAGAAGAAACAAGTCAGTGAAGATGTCATTCTTACAGAAGCCAGTACTAGTAAGCCTTCAACTCAATATTCAAGAGGAAGAGGAGCTCAATTCAACAATAAAGGACGTGGTAATCAAGAATAGTCATCTTATAGAGGACAACGTTGAGGAAGAAGTCAAGGTAGATTAAGAGGATAACATTCCCCCCCTCAATCATAAGTCCGAACAATAATACCGGCAATATAACATAAACCGGTATAATCTCCAAGTCTTCAACATCCTCAACATCTTGGAAGCAAATTCAAGTGCGTGAATTCTAGAGTTCAAGCGAGTGTAAGCAAGTGAGTTCCTGGAAACAATTATAAGCAAGTGAGTTAATGGAAACAAATTCAAGCGAGCATGACAAGTTCAAACGAGCAAATTTAAGCAAGAAAAGTTCAAGCGAGTGTGACAATGATGGCTAAAATCATGGAATTGGTCTCCTCATTGGAAACTTTGCTGGAAATAATAGAGAGTAATTCAGTCATAATGACCAATGAGAAGTTGGAAAATGTTATCACGTGTTTGTGAGTCATGCAAACAAAGATCCATTTGCTACAATCTCAATCCCAACTACTGAATGATGAATTGATAGATCTCAAAATTCAATAGCCAGTGAAGTGTTATGAACTAGTTTTTGTTCAAAACAACCCTTTTTACGATGATGACGATGATGATGGTCATACAAATAAGCAGTGCACTCCAAAGAAACCTTGCAAGATAACTCCATATGAAAATGAAGATTAATTTGTTCAAGTTCAACATGATTGAGTTCAGAATACTCTTTCCAAGCCCATCATTAGACGTTGGGAAGAAATCGTCGACAACAAGCATAAAACAAGACTTGGATATGACAACAAGTTACCTTTCATATTCTTGATTATTGAAAACGAATCCACTTCATTAGTGCAAGATTACTTCAAGAAGTTTCAACTTTACCTGAAGTTTTAACTTCACTTGTTCCAGTTAAGCATCAAAATGTGAGGTGCCAACATTGCAATCGAGTTGGTCACATGGAGAATCAGTGTTTTGATCTCCATCCATGCCAGGATTATGGGAAATATAACCATTCTTCTGACAAATGTTCAACACTGAAGAAACCTGGAAGACTGAAGATTCACCATGAGTGGATCAATCCTTGGCAGTGATCATCAATAACCAAGCGATTATATAAGTCTTACTATAGAATCCAATGTTGAGTAAAGACCAATCTTGTAGCACATAGTCTTTGTTGTACCTGACATTAAGGTATATAAGTCCAAAGTGGTCCCCTTATGGCGTAGCTTTTAAGCATGGCCCTCATAGGATGAGATAACATGTGGTTGTTTCCACATGCCCACTTTGTGTTATACTCAAATGGAATAAGTATGTTACTCTATTGAGCCTAGAGAGGGGAGTACAATGATGTAACTCTTTTTCACCTTAAGGAGGGGGAGTTCAAATATCCAGTGAAGATTTTTCATGAAACCACTTGTGGTCTCTCCTTTTAGCTGACAAATGGGGGAATTAATGATGGAATTGAAGATGGTTTTCAAACTAAAAGTTTTGACAACAAATATGTTAGATGGGCATCAAATTTACCATATGGGAAACTGTAGTCTGTAGATAGAAAACTTTGGCAGAATTATGGTTCAATGACTTGCAATTGAATCATACACTGGGATGTTGATTTTGAGAGTAATATTGTGGACATTTTGTTCACCTCGTTGGTCATTTGACCTAGCAAAGGACAAATGGATCCTTCTACATTACAGCTCGACATTGATTGAGTTGTCGGGTATTTTCAGATATGTGTCAAACTTATATTTGACACTTCTCTTGCTTCGCTCTCATTGGAGTTCACATCAGTGAACAAATTATAGGCATTCTAGCTCACATGATTACACAGTGATATTTTCCATAGTTTTCAACATCTAGACTTGGTGGTTTTTTAGGCAGTTCTTCATTGAGGCTTAGCTTAAGAGTTTTAACATGAAGATTTGGAGATTATGCTTGTTTATGTTGTATTGATAGTATTATTGTTTAGACTTATGATTGAGGGGGGGAATGTTGGCCTCTTACTCGTATACAATCATGAAGTCTTAGTATACCACCTTTATGTATTTCACATTTAAGGATACAGTTATTATCCTAAGTGTGTTTCTAGGTTCATATATTGCCTCCTCCTACCTTATCTCTTGATGAGGTGTCGATGTGATAGAAATTGAGGTGGTTTCAATATAGTATTATATAATTGTATCATTGCAATTAATAAAAGGTAGTGATTATGGCTTGAGGCCTTTTCGGCCAATCTTCTTGTCCTAATATTGTGTGCTCAATTTATTCACTTATCAATCATCAATCATTTGTTTTTTTCATCGAAAGATCACGATTGACACAAGTAAGGAACAATTGCACTAATTTATAATTAACATTCACACAAAAATTGATCCAGATTATTTTCGGTACGAAATGAGAGCGGAGATATAATAAAGAAATGTACAGAGATAGCTCAGATATCCAATAATATAACAGCAATGTATCAGAGATGCAACCATAAACACAAAGATACAGTAATACACAATTTTCTATTAATGAGCGAAAATGTACAAAGATTGTAAAAATACAGAGTGAACGACTTGCTAGAATGGTGGAAGCTTATCTCTGAAAAGAGATGTGATGGCTAATTGCATTCGCGAGAAGATGATTATTACAATGAGGCTCTAAGGGCCTTTTTAACATAAGGAAAATCCAAAACCCTAACCTCAGATGATGAAAAGCCAAAAGGTTTGTGGGCCCCAATGGGGGTAGTTGATACGTCAACTTCCCAGGGGCATAAATTTTGCATACGTTTGGGGCACTCGGTACATCGTTTATAAAGTTCTAACCAAGAAGAATGATTTTCGACTGGCCCGGATCAGTGCTTTTGGCAGTCACCTGGGCCCCAAATCCCCAAAAAAACGTCGTTTAGGGCCTCAAAACGGCCTCAAAAGTTTGGAACCCGAAAATCTGTCGAGAAACTACCAAGATGGAAAATTGTTTTTCGAGCCCGTGGAATAGGTGGGTGGCCATCGATATCCACCTAGATCAAAAACATCCTACCACGCTAAGGAAGCCCCCTTTGGCTAAGAAGCCATGAGTTGGGGACATTGATTCCGCCAAAGCACCATGTGCCACGATTTTAGCAAGTACAATCACACACAAGCACAATCATGAGTGTGAATGTGTCATTCAAAGACTTGAACCTTGGTGGGGTAATCAAGCCACTTCGCTTTCACCAACCCCTGAATTATCTCTTTTATCTATTATTTATGGAGTTCTAAATATAAGTTCTTAATTTGTTTGCTTTGGGCCCACAAACTATTACTAACTATAAAAGTTAACATCATATTGCAAAGTTATTTCAATAGCAAGTTAATTATTCTTATAAAAAATTATCATTAGCAATGCTCCATCCTTTCACGTGCCTTACTAAAATTGTCCATTACTAAGTCAGATACACCTAGCACCTATGCATTTTGTAATTGTTTTTAATGATGTAAATACATTTATATACAAAAATTACAATCCTGCTTTAGTTGAGAGAAGTGGCCACAATAACATATAATCTCCAGTGTATGGTGATTCTCATCCTAATGGAGACATCAATAAAGTAGTGCCTCTTACTGATATAATGGTTGGTCGGTTGCAGTGTGAGTTTTCTTACTACTGGATCTTCTCCCTTTCTATACGTTAGACTTTTTTTAATTAATAAGTACTACTTCACATTGACACAATAGAGACACCAACTAGGCATTATTGTACCTACCACTAGGCATGTATATTATATTCGATTCATTGTTGCCTAGTTATTAGTTTGGGCTCGATCAAAAAAAATTCCTAGGTTCCCAAAGTTTTACATTAGCCAATGAATTTTTTTTATTTTCACGCAATTTTCAAATTGAGTTGTCTATCGTACCATTGGAACACCCATTCAAACTCTTATTCTAGAGTCGCCACTAAGTATTGTCAGCCTTGTTGGGATTCACAACACCCCTTTGATGCATTAATTAAGTTTGTTAGTATGTCTACTTCACACCTCTTTGTTGTCAGCCTATAAAAATCCTACACCCTTAAATTGATAGTGGCTATGGTAGCCGAGCACTCATTTTTGACAATGTTAAGTAGTTATCACAAATGTTGGAAATGATTGCATTGATATCAACTCTCGACTAATATGAAAGATGGAACTATATATCATACTGAACAACTATATGAAATCCTCTTAGAATCAATGCAAACAATAACCGAGATCAACATCGATAGCTAGGTTGGTGGTTGTGGACAAAACAAGGATGGAATAAGGGCGGTTTGTGTAGCTAATAGCATCATAGTATTTACACTTTCCCAATATTTACACTTTCATGTCCTTGGAAATTATTTGAATTTTTGTACTCCTCCAAGTTCAATGAAACATCCAAGAGAATTTGAAGGCATTATGAAGCTACTTCTTGAGGTACAGATGTCCCTCACGTTAACTTTGTTCATGAAAATGATGTTACCTATTTCTATGACATGACATGAAAATATAAAGTTTCATCTATTGAAAGACATCATTTATACTTTACCTGGGTGTTTAGTAAAAGTGGTATAAAAGCATTCTTGGGATTATTTCCAAACAAATCCACCATATTCACTACCAATATATCCTTAAAATAAATTGCATGTAAAAAAGTTATGGTTCTATCATAAATACACTCACTTTGCTCCACATAGCTAATTTTAATGTATGCATAACAATTGTAACTTAATTTTCTAGGCATGGAAATTTCTACCCTGAAATTTCTCCAATGTGAGTGACTCAAATTTTAGAAAAATAACCCATAAACTATGTCTATTTCTCTTCTTTGAATATAAAAATGAAAATAATTAATATAATTGTCTCTAGCTTTTGTGTGAGATTTGGTCATCATCCAAGGGTTAGTAGTCTGAAACACTGACTCGTACCACTTTTCCACTGAGTTTACAATACCTTTTTGCCTTGTCACTTGTTTTCCCTTTACAGCCCGCGACCAAAAAGTGTTGGTCACTCCTTGTCCTCTTGCAATGGGTGATTGTTTGCTCCCTGCGAGAATGCAGGGTGTGACCAGGCTTATTACTCCCTATTTAGGATTGGTTTCATGAGATGATATTAAACCCCAGATTCTTCATGGTTCGACCTCAAGAAGCTTTTCATCTTGGGCATGGAGATCTTATCCAAACTACCCTTTGATCTTATTTCTACTATCCTATAAATAATGGGGGTCTCTCATGGTAAAAAGGGGGGAGAAAGGAGAAAGAAAACTTATTCTAGCAATTTGATTATAGAGCTTGGGAAAGGACTAGATCAATTTCCTTGATTGTAAGTTGTAAACAATTTGTCCATTAATAGAAGATGTACAAGATTTTCCTCCTTACTTGATTGTATGTAATTGTTATGATCTTTGTAGGGAATTGATGGTCGTATGTTATGTCACTAGATCTATTATCCATTTATACATGATTCATTTGATCTTGTGAAAGGTTTCTTTGTGTCTCTATGTGTGCAAATCCATGTTGGTAAGAGTGAAGGGCATCTTCGAGAAAGCTAACAACTAAGGAGCGTGCATGGACAACCATCGGATCACCGAGTAAGCCTTCCATTCCATCAACTTGTAGGTATTTTCATATATGATTTAGATCTAGGAAAATCTATAGCTTGCATCTCTATTATGTCTTAGGTCTAGGAAGAGCCTAAGGAAGTTATCTCCTGCAGGATTCATTTACCCTTCAAGAGACTGGCGACTACTCTGGGAAAACTATTGTTGTTTATTCATTTTCTTCCTCAAATTTTAAATTCACATTCTCAAGATCTTTGCTTGTTGTAAGCCTGATTCTTTGTTCTTGATCTGTCAGTAAGTCTTTCTTTGGCTATTTGAAATTTTTTAGTCTCGGATCTATTATTTTTTCAATTGCATGGTCGTAGTCAAGGGTTATCCGCACCCACAGAGCGACCACAACCTTGTGGTCGCTAGTTGCTCCATTGTAGGGAGGGACCAAACCCTTTTGGTCGCCAGTTTCTCCATCGTAGGGGGTGACCAGCCTAAGACTTGCACTACAAGTTGGGACCAGTTTCTTGCGGTCTCCCTCTAGCCATCTACAAGGAGCGACCAGAGTTTGGTGGTCACTCTATGGTCATTAACAAGGAGCGACCAGGCTCTAAAATCTAATTTTTGAAGGGACGTCCTTCAAACAAGACCCAAATATGTGTCTATCCTTTCCTCCACCCCTCTAGATCTCTCTTAGATTTGTTCCAGTAGTAACTTTTGAGTTCTTTTGATGCTTGTCGACCTTGATTGCATTTTTGGTTTGCATTCTTTTGTTGTGCGATCCTTTGCATTTGCATTTATCTCTTTTCATTTCATTTGAAAGAAAGAAAACAAAATAAGTTACATTCAAAAAATTTCATTGCATTTGAAAGAATCGAAAAACCAAAAATAATTGCATTCTAGTTAGTGGGTGGAGCATGTTTGAGCTTGCATTAGAAAGCAAAATAAATTGCATTTAAAAAAAAATTCCCTTTATTATCCTATAGTATCTTTGACTCATATAGCAAACACCTTTTGCATTGAAAGAGAAGTTCATGTTTCTTACATTGAATGTTACACTTGTTTCTTTGCTTGAAACCTCTTACTCCTTTCTGTAGATAGGCTTCATCAAAACTAAAGATTGCATTCCATTCATTTTTACTTTTGAAGTCTTCTTGGAGTTAGAGTAATCACATCATAAGTTTCACTTCCATTTACCCCTTTTGATTAACAACAACCATAAAAGGAATACCATACCTAATCTAAAATCAATTAGAATTTTCATTTATTAGAAAACTGTCACAAGTCCAGGTTGTAGGGTGGAGAGTAAGTTCTCCAAGGCCACTGAAACAAAACTAGGAACAGTAATGAGAGAAAATCCATCAGTAACGTGAATTGTTTGTTGGGAAAGTTCCTCTAACATAGGATTCATGTGGTAGGAGAAGTCGAGAAGAGTGCTTGGACCAATCCCCAACACTCTCTCTCAGTGGGGTTATGCGAGCAAAGGGGGCAATCTTAGTAGTAGCAAGTGCTCGGGGTGACACTACTATCTGAATTGCTTCAGGTCTAAGAAATGTGTCTTACATTTCCTGCCCATTAGCAGAAGCCCTCTCCCATGACCATTATGCCCAACCACCAAGTGTGAAGTGGTAGCCCTAATCACTTTTCCTAGGTGACTGCAGTGGTGGTACTATCAGTACCTGAGACAGATGTGCAAAACACAATTTTGGCTCCTTAGGAGGGTACGTGGTTGCGTCTAGTACTTGCACCTCTAGAATTCCATTACGGAGTAATTGTGGGTAATTGTCTCTCATTTCTTCGTTGACGGCCTCATCTCTCGTCTCTGGAAGATCCTTACTTCCTTTCACCCTGTTATAAGGGAGTTGTTTGCTTGCTCTTATATCATAGAGACTTTGGTAGTGTGTTCTCTTTGATTTAGCATACCCTAGGTTGAGTCTTTGTCTATGGAAACAGTTCCAGAGCCTACCAATCAAGGAACCCCTTTACATGGGGATCCTCGTCCTTTTCCTGGTTTTGGAAATATTGCTCCTCCTTATATTGCTACATTGAGTCTTCTTGGATTCACCATAGGGTTACCGGTATGGTTGTTTTCCACTACGGTGATCCCAAATGCTACTGGTGCTTTGAATGCAAGCCCTCCACCCTAAGAACAGTAACCTCATGTTGACCCTTTACCTTCTTCACCCATTATGTCTTCTTCCCTTTCTTCTTCTTCGCCTGGTGAAAGCCTTGATGCTAGTAACTAGGAGGATAAGAAGAAGAAGAAAAGGAAGATTAAGAAGAAGAAATATAAGTAAGGGATCAAACAATCAATCATTTTTCATCAGGTTAGGAGTGTTGATGATGTTGGCAAACCTACAAACACAGGTCGTAAGCCCAAATTCCCTTGTAGGATTTGTAAGGGTGACCACCTTCTTAGAGATTGTGCTGGTCTTCCCAAGGTCTTAGAAGTGTGGTCTACAGGTTCCCAACAACCCATGTCGCCAGCCTCCGTACATTATGTTAATGCCAACTCATCTACCAATGATCATATGGTTAGGGGGGGAAAGGGTAAAGTCAATATTCCTTGTTGGTTATGTAAGGAAATGCACCGCACTTACCTTTTCCCTTGTATGGATGAAGCCTCGAAATTGTTGGAAGACCTTTTTGTTTCCCAACAACAATCTCCAACTTCTTCCCATGAGTCCCCTCCTGAACCAACATTAGTTGATGAAGTAGTTGATTTGATTCCATCATTGGTCAATCCCACTCTTCCCTTAGAGAGTGAAGTTGATACTCCTTAGGTTCTTCTTGTCACTATAGATTCCTCTAGACAAGGGGGCATTTCACCTGTTTAATCAAAAACCCCTCCAAGTACTAAAGTCATTTCCTTTTATTGGAATAGACTGACGGATCCTCGTCTTCCTTCCTACCCTCCTTTTCAAATCATTGTGCAGACTTGCGATAAAAACATATATCATATTATTATATACAAAGGCGCTTTTATCAACATTTTATCCTCAACTACTTGGCAAGCTATTGATTCCCCTTAGCTTGTGTCAGTCACCCATCATATGATGGCATTTAATAGAAGAATCAACGAACCTTTTGGGTTCCTTCCTCAATTTCCCATTACTTTAGGAGGAAAAATTGTATGTATTCATGTTGTCGCAGTTCAAGGTCCCTTGGATTTTAATTTTCTCCTTGGACAGGACTATGTCTATGCTATGAAAGTTGTTGTATTCACACTCTTTCGAGTGATGCATTTCCCTCATGATGGAAACATTGTGACTCTTGACCAACTTTCATTTGTTAGTCCTAATCATTCATTGATTGTCGACCATCTGACCTCCCTGAATGTTCCTTATATGCAAGCGGTGTCCTCCCCGTCAAAAGTTCATTATGTGGCATCATGTCCCATGCCTTCAATTGCTAATGAGAAGGAGCCTCTCATTGTATGTTCATCTTCTTAAGATTTAGTTCTAGCAGTTGACACGGTAACTCCCTCTCTAGGGACATTGGAGTCTATTCTCCCCCCTGTTGATCAGAGTGAGTCTCGTGACATGTATTCCTTCCAAATCATTATTCTTTCGTCTGATGAAGATCTCTTGGAAGACATGGTCAAGGTTAATGAGCATAGTTCCCTTTCTATGTCATTCTCGTTAAAAAATGAAACAGATACCCATGAGAATAGTTCATTGTCTATGTCAAGATCATTAAAAAATGAATCGGACCCCCTCCAATTGAGTCAAGTCTTCTACTAGATGTAGTACTTGAACCTTCATTTCCTCTGCATGTGTCAATTGATCGTCTTTCTTCCTCCCTCTTTATTGAACCTATTCCTATCAGTAGTCGGGAGACTAATCAAGTGCATAAGAAGAGTTGACGAATGAAATGAAGCTTGGGGGGCATGTCTCCAGCCTCTGGACATCATGTTGGAGTTAAGTCACTAGCTTCTACCGATCATGTTGGGGGAAAAGTACCAACCTCTAGACATCATGTTGGGAAGAAAACCTGCTAATGGGTATCGCCTGAGCACAATTTCATTCTCGATTTCAAGCTTGTTTAAAAATGAAACCTACCCCAAGAATAGTTTTTTTTCTAGTTTCAAGCTCGTGTAAAAATGAAACCAATCCCAAGAATAGTTTTTCTTTGTTTCAAGCTTGTGTAAAAATGAAAGCTACCCCGAGAATAGTTTGCTTTCTAGTTTCAAGTTCGTGTAAAAATGAAACCAACCCTGAGCACAGTTATGTTTCTGTGTCAAGCTCATTAAAAATGAAACAGAGGATCCCTTGACATGTATTCCTTCCAGAGTATTGTTCTTCCATCAAATGAAGACCTCTTGGAAGCCATAATCGAGAACCCAAGCATAGTTTATTTTCTAGTTTCAAGCTCACGAAAAAATGAAACCCACGTCGAGCTTAGTCTTTGTTCTTTCTCGGGCTCGTAAATACATGAGAATAGGTTACTGAGCTCAATCTTTTTTCTTTCTCTTGCTCATAAATACATGAGAATAGGTTACCGATTATACTTTTATCACTTTTTCGGACTCATAAAAAACTATATGAAAAAGGAACTCTTTTGAGTCTCCTTTAAGCACTTTTCATACTCTCTAAACATGAAAAGATTGTCAAGTGAGCTTGTTTCCTTTCACAATCATTAAATGAATTCTAAGGGGCGTCTACTCGGTATAAATTTAACCCTTTTTCAGACTGGATGGACTAATTACGAAAAATGAATACTCTAGTCCACCTTGTCTAGAAGAGTTTTCCCTTGCATTGTTCTATCCTTTTTCAAGCTCGAGAAACTAAATTTATGAAAAAGAATACCCTTGGAGTCTTCTTCATCTTTTCAGACTCTCTAAATATGAAATGACACATGAGCATTCACTTTCTCGGGCTTGTTAAATCCACGAGATTGTATGTGGAGTTTTCTTTTCGATCTTTCTAGACTCCTTAAATATTGAAAAGATTGTCGAGCACCATTCTTCGCCCCAGGATCAAGAATAAATCCATAGGTAAGAGTATCGAGCATACATTTATTTTATTTCGTGCTCGTTTAAACATGAAAGAAACAAAAAGAGTGGGGGGATTTTCTATCTAGTCATCTACACAAATGACAGTCATCTATTGAGTCGCCTTTGAACAATGCACATGCTTTATGTCTATCTAGAACAGTTGGGTTATCCATTGTCTCTGCATTATTACCATTTACATGAGTTTTCATACTTTGTCGATTGGTTACTCTTCCAGTCATTCATGGAAAGTGTTTTGGTCCTCATCGAGTCAATGTTGCCACATCAACTCATTTTTCGTGTTGATTTGTTCAAGGGAAGTTAGCATGTGTCAGCCATTTTCATTCCTTTAGCCCATTCATCCCGGCCATCCCTATGTCAGTTGTGCTCTACTACTACTCTCTTCACACCATCTACCTTTATATGTTTCGTGACGATTGATGAGGAATACATCAAGGCCCTCCTTCGACAGATTTCATCCTATCGACTCCAAATCATTATCTAGGGTTGAAATCTATAAACCAATTAGTACCTTGGGATTTTCATACATCAATGGAAGATTGCCTTACATTTTAACAATGGGTTTACATCATTGGCTCATGTTGAATGAATCTACGTGTTCGACTTCAACTCATTTATTCACACCCGCTATATTGTACTAGGTATATTGGGGTCCATCATCATCATCGGTGGATTACCTCACATATGTTAACGGTCTACATCAATGATCGGTAATCAACCAATTTCTACCATGCTCGACCTCAACTAATTGATTCACATGTTGTAGATTCATACCATTGGAATTTGGGACGAAGACCTTAGGTTGGGACCATTCATTCCTTGATCGTATTCCCTCCCAAGTTGCGATGAAGTTATTCATGAGTACTTATGAGATCGCTCAGGCATTGAGTGGTCTCACTGATTTGTATCCTATGACATATCTCCACATTTGTACTTGGTCGTGGCTCTACTTTCACTTGTGACATGGATCCATAGTGTATTCTTTCGTGGCCATGATCCAGTTACTTGCATCATGCATGGATCTGCAGTGTATTCTTTGGTGACTATGCTTAGTTTTGTTACCGAGCATGGGTATGCCCGCTTTGGGGATGTTATTATTATACCAGACTGATGATGGTTCCATTCTAGGTTCCTTTGCTCAAAACTCTGTGATTTTGTTTGTAAAGTATTTTGGCCATCAAACACCTCTTCTCACCTCACACTTTAGGGGGCATCTATTATACAATTATTTGCCACATGATCACCTGATGGACATCATCTAGGGGTTAGCAGTTTGAAACACTGAATCATACCACTTTTCCCCTAAGTTTATAGTACCTTTTTACCTAGTCGCTTGTTGTCCCTTTACAACCCGTGACCAAAAAGTGTTGGTCTCTTCTTGTCCTCTTGCAAAGGGTGATCGGTCGCTCTTTGCAAGAATGCAAGGCATGACCAAGTCTTTTACTCCATGTTTAGGATTAGCTTCATGAGATGAGATTAAACCCCAGATTGTTCGTGGTTCGAATTCAAGAAGCTTTTCATCTTGGGCATGGAGATCTTATCCAAACTACCCTTTGATATTATCTCTATGATCCTATGAATACTGGGGGTATCTCATGGGGAAAAGGGAGGAGAAAGGAAAAAGCAAACTTATTCTGGTAGTTTGATTACAGAACCTGGGCAAGGAACTTTGGAAAGGACTGCATCAACTTCCTTGATTGTAAGTTGTAAACCATTCATCCACTAATAGAAGATGCATCAACTTCCTTGATTGTAAGTTGTAAACCATTCGTCCACTAATAGAAGATGTAAAAAAAATTCCTCCTTACTTGATTGTATGTAATTGTTATGATCTTTATAGGGAATTGATGTTCTTATGTTATGTCACTAGATATATTATCCATTTATACATGATTCATTTGATTTTGTGAAAGGTTTATTTGTGTCTCTATGTGTGCAAATCCATGTTGGTAAGAGCGAAGGGCATCTTCAAGAAAGCTAACAACTAAGGAGCGTGCAAGGACAATCGTCGGATCACCGGGTAAGCCTTTCATTCCATCAACTCGTAGGTCTTTTCATGTATGATTTAGATCTAGGAAAATCTATAGCTTGTATCTCTATTTTGTCTTAGGTCTAGGAAGAGCCTAAGGGAGTTATCTCTTGCAGGGTGAAAATATCCTACACCACTTGAGTGGTCCTAATGGTTAAGAACATGTGTTTCTTCCTTGGAGGTCACAAGTTCAAATCCAGAAGGGGGCAGGGTATGTATACCTTCTTAAACTTTAGCATTCAAAACACTTTGCGAAAATAATCTCTTATCCCACAAGCAAAGAGATCTCATACACCAATTTAATGTCTAACTTGGTTATAACCTTAAAATTAAATTTTATATATATATAATCTTTGATGAACATATTTATTCAATGATATGAAGCCATGCTTTTATTCATCTAACAAAAAATATTGTTTTATTCACTTTTAATGTTTTAGCATATCACATGATGTTTTCTCTATTTCCATTTCTAATTTGACTTTTCACTCTATTGTTATAAAGAATAAACTATAATGCCATTATTGCAATGCATATGACAATTGCTCAAGACAAATGGTAAGCCATAAAGGAAAGACATTGAATTGTGCTAGTATTTCTCTTAATGGATCATTCACTTAGAAGTCATCGCCTCCCTCTTGTCATCATTAATTTCTCTTCTTATTGATAAGAGGATACTTTCTTTCTATATATTTAGTATTTATTTATATTTTTATTGTATATTTAATGAACATTTATTTATTCAATCATATAAAATCATGTTTTTATTTATCTAATAAAAAATATTTTTTAATTCATGTTTTATTCATCTAATCAAAATTATTTTTTAATTCATATTTTTATTCATTAGCATATCACATGATGTTTTCATACTTTTTCTTGACTTACACTATATTATATTGTTATCCAAGAGTAGGTTATAACGTCCCAATTGTAATGCATATGACAATTAAACTCGGAGATGATTACAACCAATGGACATCATAATACCATTCATACTTTGTACAATGACGACTGTGCAAAATAATCATTAATGATTAACATAAAACTAATAATATCTCACTAATTCTAATTTTATGTTTATTTACTTTATTAATATATAAAATCATTGCTTAACTTTTATGATTAACATGAAATTAATAATACATTTTGAGTAGGTTTAATGGTTAAGAATATGTGTTTCTTCTTTAGAGATTACAAGTTCAAATCCAAAGGGGATAGGGTATGTATACCTCCATAGACTTTATCAGTAAAATCGATGAGCAGAGGAGAAAAAAAGTCTTATACACCAATTTAGTGTCTAGTTTGGTCATTGCTTTTAAATTTATTTACTTTTATTAATATATAAAATCATTGTCTAACAATGTTTAATTACTTTCATTAATTATTTAATATTTATTTATTTGAAACTAATAATATATCACTGCTTTTATGTTTATTTACTTTTATTAATATATAAAATCATTGTCTAACATTTCAAAGCTAATAACTATGTTTAATTACTTTCATTAATTATTTAATATTTATTTATTTGTATTTTTTCCCAAGTTATTTACTTTTATTAATATATACATTATTAATAAAGTTGTTGTTTAATGTTTCAAATTTAATAATAAATCTCATTACTTTTATGCTTAGTTGCTTTCATTAATGTGCAAGGTCATTGTTTAACGTTTCGTTCCCTATTTTGGGAAAGCTGCAGGTAATGTTCAGATGTCCACTCCATAAAATATGAAATTATTTATAGACGCACAAATTGCGATTGTAATTGTTTTTTAGCAAAAACATGTGTACCAACATAAAACCCTTTGTTCCAAATATCATAGTGAAAATCATTAAAAAACTCTATAATCTCCTCAGTCGCCTCCCACTCACAAATCAATATTCAACCCTCTTCTATCTAGAAAAACACCAATCACAGGGTTGTCTTATTTGTTTGTCAGTGGCTTCTCTTGCAACAAAAACAACCCCTTCAACCTCCCACATACTCAAATATGAGGTTAGCTCCATTTTTATTTTTATTTTTTTACAATTTTCTTTCCTTCCTTGCTTCCTTGCATGGCATCTCTTCCTCACATGCCTCTCTTATGATGCTCACATAATGGAATCCATTACACCTTAGCTACTAGCCTAACCCCGTTAAACTCAAATCCCACAGTTGGATGGAAGAACAAGAAGAGGACGACGGAGTTCGTAGCAGAAGTAATGGAAACACTCTAGCCGTAGCAACGTTTCCTTGCTTCAATGGGCTCCGTGAGTTTTCGTTATAGACAAATCGTTGTCATTTTCTTTGAAGGATGCTTATTTCATAATTGACTTGATTAACGACACCACTTAAAAACCCAACATTCTTCATCAAATCTTATATTAAATTCTAATTTAATTTGATTTTCGATTTTGATTCCAAGAGAAGTAGTGCGATAGACCATGTGACTCTTATCTCTCAAAGGTTGACAGAATAAACATTAACATATTGAAAACTTTAATCTTAAATTTGCAAGTGAAACATGCCATGACCAAGACAGAAAATATCCTAGCCAAGGGTGGAGAGAGATCTCAAGTGAGCCCCAAGGAAAATGTGTGGGTGAATGTCAATAACTTAATGATCCATGATGTCTATGGCCCTGGAACCATCTCTCTCTCTCTCTCTCTCTCTCTCTCTCTCTCTCTCTCTCTCTCCTTATTATTATCCCCCCCTCTCTCACCTCTACCCTTCTATCCCCCCTTGCTCCCTATCCCTCCCTTCTCCCCCACTCTCTCTCCATATTTATTTACTTTTATTAGTATTTTTTCCCAAGTTATTTACTTTTATCAATAGATACATTATTGATAAAACCGTTGTTTAACATTTCAAAGTTAATAATAAATCTCATTACGTTTATGTTTAGTTGCTTCCATAAGTGTGCAAGGCCATTGTTTAAAGTTTCTTTCCCTGTTTTGGAAAAGCTGCAAGTAATGCTTGGAAATCCATTCCATAAAATATGAAATTAATTTATAGACACACAAATTGCGATTGTAATTGCTTGCGTACCAACATAAAACCCTTTCTTCCACATATCATAGTGAAAATAAAAAAATAATCTATAATCTCCTCAGTCACCTCCCATTCACAAATAAATATTCACCCCTCCTCTATCTGATAAAAAATAAAAATAAAAAATAAAAATAAAAAATCATAGGGTTGTATTATTTGTTCGTCAATGGCTTCTCCTGCAACAACAACAACCCCTTCAACCTCCCACATACTCGAATATAAGGAAGTCCATTACAAATTTTTTTTTTGTTGCAATTTTCTTTCCTTCCTTGCATGAAGTCTCCTCCTTACATGCCTCTCGTATGATTCCCACGAAATGGAATCCATTACACCTTGGCTATTGACATGACCCCCTTAAACTCAAAGGCCACAGTTGCATGGAAGAACAGGAAGAGGATGACGAAGTTTGTAGCAGCAGTAATGGCTCCAACCCAACCGCAACAATGTTCCCCTTCTTCAACAAGCTTCGTGAGTTTTTGTTATAGACAAATTCTTGTCTTTTTCTTTGAAGGATGTGTATTTCATAATTGAGTTAATTAACACCACCACTTAAAAACCCGACATTCTTCATCAAATCTTATATTAAATTCTAATTTAATTTGATTTTTAATTTTGATTCCAGGAGAAGTAGTGCTATAGACCAGGTGACTCTCATCTCTCAAAGGTTGATAGAATAAACATTAACATATTGAAAACTTTAATCTTAAATTTGTAGGTGAAACATGCCATGACAATGACAAAAAATATCCTAGCTAGGGTTGCAAAGATATCTCAAGTGATCCCTTGGGGAAATGAGTGGGTGAATGTGAATGTTGATAATTTAATGACCCATGATGTCTATGGCCCTGGAACCATCTCTCTCTCTCTCTCTCTCTCTCTCTCTCTCTCTCTCTCTTATTTGCTCCATCTCTCTCTCTCTCTCTCTACCCTCTCTTTCTTTATCCCTCTCTCACAACAACCCCCCCCCCAAATCTCTCCATCTCTCTCTCTCTCAAGGGGGAGATATGGTCATGGCATGAAGGTGGTCAAGGCAAAGGCAAGGGCCTAATGGAAGAGGGCATTGGTGGCCCAAGGGTATATGGGGATGCAGGTAGAGGAAAGGAGGGAGAAGCCAATGAGGAGGGTGAGGCAGGATGGATGGGGGTGAGGAGAGGAGGTGAGGGAGAGCCATATAAGAGAGGGAGAGAGGTGATACCAAGGGAGGAAAGCATGAGGGGATGGAATGAGAAGGGAAAAGGGGAAGGAGGTGAGAAGAGGTGAAGACTCGATAAAGGAAAGTATGGAGGAGCCAAGGGGGAGGGAGTGGAAAGATGAAGGGGAGGAGGAAAGGAGCCAAGGGAGGGCTAGAGGGGAAGGGGGGATGTGGTGAGCTATGGAAGTGAGAAGAGGCAAAGGATCGATGAGTAGGGAAGGGGGAGTAGTGGGCATGAAGGAAAGGAGGGAAAATCCATCAAAGGATTGGGAGAGAAGGTGATAAGAGAGTGAATGTGGATGGGCATGGGAGGCAAAGAATGAGGATATAGAAGAGAGGGAGATAGGTGAGACCAACAAAGGTGGCATTAGGGGGTGGGTTGAGAGGGGAAAAGGGGAGGAGGTGAGAAAAAGGTGAAGGTGAATATAGGAGTGAGGAGAGGGGGTGGTGGGAATCAGGATATGATAGAGGAGTCAAGGGGAGGTGGATGGTGGGAATCAAGGATGGAGGAGGAGGAGCCAAGGGGAGAGGGTGAGTGGTGGGAATCAAGGATAGGAGGAGGGAGCCAAGGGGGAGGGTGATGCAAGACGAAGGGGGCATTGGAGAGGAGGATAAGAGGTGAGGCTTGAGCTGAGGGGATAGGGGAGGGTGGAGGTGAGGGGTAGAGGGGGTGGAGGGGATGAAGGGGTTGGGAGAGGAGGTGAGTGGAGAGGTAATGTGGATGGGTATGCGTGGAAAAGTAAGAGGGGGAGATAGGTGAGACAATGGGAGGTGGGTATGGGGGGGTGGTGCTAGAGAGGCAAAGGGGGAGGAGATGAGAAGAGGCAAAGGGTGGATGGATGGGTAGGGGAGGGAGAGAGGTGAGACTAGGAGACATGGGCATGCGGGGGTGGGGAGAGAGGGGTAAAGGGGATGAGGTGAGAAGAGGAAGACGTAGGCATGAAAGAGTGTGTGCACTCTATAACACACATGCATTCTTAGAGTGTGTGCATATTCCTAGAGCGCGTGCACATTCCTAGAGCATGTGCTCATTCCTAGAGCATGTGTATGAGGGGGTGGGGCAAGAGAGGCAAAGGGGGAGGAGGTGAGAAGAGGCAAAGGGTGGATGGTCAGGGGAGGGATATAGGTGAGACTAGGAGATGTGGGCACGAGGGGGTGGGGCGAGAGGGGTAAAGGGGAGGAGGTGAGAATAGGAATACATAGACATAAAAGCGTGTTTGCACTTTAGAACACACATGTGTTCTTAGAGTGCATGCACATTCCTAGAGCGTGTGCACATTCCTAGAGCGAGTGCACGTTCCTAGAGCACATGCACGTTCCTATAACGTATGCACATTCATTTCATTTCAATTTTTTTCAAGTGGGAGTGACAACTCCATCATACGTGTTTGCTAAGTTGGTTACATCAGATATAGGTTCAGGTTGACAAACTTGGTGGTTTGGGTTGCAAATATATTAAAACTTCCATTTTTTTATTTTATTTTCGAATTCCTCTAAATATCTTTATTTTTGACGTTATTTTTCTATAGGCTACACAAATCCATTGTTGATGAAACTATAAACACATAGAGTCGACTACGCAGATTCCAAATATACAAAAATAAAAACAAAATTAATATTGTTTACTATTTTTAATATATTTTTGTCTTGACATATATCAAAATCATAAAATACATAACTCTTTTATTTCTACTATAACATTTTTTTCGCCTTAATCATTTTAAAAATAAGTTAAACGTTGTAGTAGTATAGACTGAGATTTAGAATCTAAAAAGAATTGATAATGTTAAGACCCTTGTACCTAGCACTATATATATATATATATATTGAAAAAATAGCGGTGCACAAGAACAATGTGTTCTCTACAATTCTACAAAAAAATTCTAAGGAAACTCCATCATTTAGGTACTCAAAGTTAGCACTGATGGAAACATATGCATTATATTTTGCATGAAAAATAGCATACCACTGTTAGGAAAAATCAAGTTTCACATAGTCATACACAATTTCTATAAATAAAAATTATGTATCCATAAAGCTAATTCATTTTCCTACATTTCATATTTTTACACCATATTCAAATTCATTATGAAAGTACTTTGAATCATCCCTCCAAGTTAACATATTGTTGTTTTTCCATGTTTGCATTGTCACTAACGTGTCATGCGAGACCATCATTAGCTTGCACTCACCCCATTTTATTTTGAATTATGTTCTTGAATTTATTGGCCAAACTATCCAAGTGAAAGGGTGGTACAATACCCAGGAGGACATATTTTCTAAACCAAATGATAAACTATATGTCAACATGCACGATTGTATATCTCCTTAGCTATGTGGGAAAATAGGGTTTCTCGGTCAATGTTCTTGGGCCCATTTCCTTTCAACCTATTAGCCAGTTTTTCAACAATCTTGTGAACTCTCAAGGGGTGGGCTATGAAGGTTGCCCTATTATTCATGTGATAAATATCATTGCATGGGTATAACAGGCAGTTGTGAAGGCCTTCGAGAAACGTCCTATGCAACAAAAATCAATGTCGTCATCAACAAATTCCATTCCAAATGTTTTCTCCCACATGATGTGTGTTCTTGCCAAAACAAAACAATCATTATAAGAATTGACATGACAAAAGAACCAAAACAAAGGGAAAACTATAACAATTATTTGTCGTTTAGATAGAGTGACCAACGTGACAAAAAACAATGCCAACATACATCTTTCCACATTGATATCTTGCTATAACGCCAACATATATCTTACCATGACAATATCTTACTATAATACCGACAAGGATAAATGAAAAACTAAACTTTGAGATAATTCAACCAAAAACTAAAATTCGACATATTAAAAAATAATAATAATAATATTTGTCTTACTTGAGAAACAAATTTTAGTATTAACAAAGTTTTTTTCCTTAGCATTTATGCTCTACATCAATCCCACGTTTCAAAGTGGACATATAAAACATAGAGGTTTATTTACCTCTCATTCCTTAAAAAGGAAATTTAAGTTTGAAATAGAAAATGGAGTCTAGGTTTCAAAGTCGACATATTAAAAAACAAAGATTTGTTTATTTGCATTTTTAAAGACATTTTGGTATTGATTAAAACTAGCATATCCCTTAAGCGGGTGAATGGAAATGCCGAAGTAATTTGAAGGAGGTTTTATATTAATGTTGTTATTTGAGATTATATATATATTGCAATTAAAACGATTGTATTTGAACTTTGAGGGAGGTTTCATATTAATGTTGTTAATTCTGATTATAAAGATATTGCAATTAAAATGATTGTATTTGAAGTTTGGTCACTATTTTGAAGATGTTGGGCTCATGCCCCCAAGGCATCTCAACTTGTATAAAGGAAACATGGAACGGTTCACCACTCCTTCCATTGAGTAGACAAATAACGATTGGTATTACAACCTTTTACCTCAACCCTTTATGTGCACCTAAACAGTGTGCCCACTACCATCCATAAGCAAAGACCTTACATAAAGCTCCTAAAGCACCATCTATCTTCCCTCTGTGGATGTCTCTAAACATGTGTTTCTATTTATTAGAAATAACTTAATTGTTTTTAAAAGACATCCATGTTCTTCATGAAGTTGTTATTTTTCTCACATTACTTAGTATACTAATTGGTTGTGGATAGGTCATCCACATTATTGGTGAAGCTATGTATTTTACTCAACATTGCTTACTCGAAATCATTTTTAAACACTACCCATGGTATTGACAAAGTTGTCAATTTTCTTAAAATTTAAGTAATAATAATGTATTTATATGTAATAAAACTCACTAAAGTTACTTTAGAACCAATGAGAGACAAACCCCTATAATTGAACAACATTCCCTTCATACCTAACTTCTTCTCCATGTCCAAAAGGTTAATCGAGTTATGTATTGTATGCAGTAGATATTAAGTTTACATTCACAATAAAAGGGGACCCTCCAAGCATGAGACATGTGAATTTTATTATTGAGGTTTGTACTTGGGAACCCTGAGGCAGTGTCGCCAGAAGCATCGACATGTCTCAATGAAGGCGATGAAGAATTGGGCACGTTAGATATTGTAAGGATTGAATTATCTTCATAATCACAACCCTTGCATAATTCATAGAGATATGAATTGCAACAATATATTCATGAATATTAATACTGATGTTTTGAAGCTCGAGAATATGGGTTTTTTTGCTATCATGGAAAATGATCATGTTGCGCACACTATCATTGGTACACCAAAATTCATGGCTCCATAATTATATGGAGAGGATTATAATCAATATGTAGATGTTTACTCGTTTGGCATATTCTTACTGGAGATGGCTACTATGGAGATTCCTTACAGTGAGTGCCATATTTTTGCTTAGATTTGAAATAAGGTGAGTTTTTGTATAAGACTTGCATCATTGGCAAAGGTTACCAATTCAAAAATGAGACAATTTATTGAAAAATGTTTGGTGGCAATGTTAGTGATGCATTGTGCTATAGAACTTCTTATGAACACTTTTTTAGAGGACTCCAAGTGAGCACCTAGTACATGTACATGCTAGACTCTCTACTCTCTATAGAAATGAACTTGTATAAGAATATTTTGTATTTTGCTACAATTTTTTGAAGTTTAATGAAAAACAAATCACATAATGTAGTATGTAATTTCCAGAGTAAAGTGTTGGAATTATGTACTAAATGTTAACTTGAAGTCTCGAGTATAAACTATATATAAAAATGCATAAATCACACTCTAGGACTCTTGGATTTAAGAATATTACATACATTTCTAGATGATAAAGTAATCAAATATCAATACAAGTGAAATTAACAACAAAGTTGCTTATATGTATCTCTTAAAAATATTTTAAAGTAGTAGTTGTATGTAGCCCAAATAATGATAAGCTTCTTGAGACTTGTATTGATAACCTTTAGGAATGAGCACAAATTTCCTAATTACCCCAGTTTAGTTTAACATTTAGGTATGAGTAGAGTTTCACAATGATATGGGTTTTGTCCAATTCTAAATCGATCCAAATCTTCAAAATGTTGTTCAAATAAGAACTCTAACTTCCTAAATGACTCAATTGTAATATTGAGAAATAATGAGAAAACAGTCTATTATAAGATTACAATTAAGAGAACTCGTAATCGCACCTATATTAAGTAAAAATTATTCCTATAAAATTTAAAGTATTTGACTTCATCCAACTAAAATCAAATTTGTAATTTGTTTGACCTTATCCAATTATTTCATTTAATTTTTCTCATATTTAAAGAATATAAAGTAAACATAAATTTACAATAATATTTGTAAAATCAATACAACCACAAAAGCAAAATTCTTTATTTTCCGTCCTTCGTTTTATTCAAATTATAAGTAAAATGTATATATCTATATATCTTTTAATGATTTAGAAACTTGAATGTTCCTATATTGTAAAATGATTTAGAATATAAAGATATTTAACTAAAAGATTATTTCATAACTTTGATACATCTTTATAAGTGGTTATTTATTTTGAACGAGACCATAAGAAAAATTAAACTTCACTAAAAAAGTTTATGGAATTACACTCTAGATGAATATTATTAGGATAGTGGGCAATGATCAAGGTCGGTAATGTAAAGAATAATGAGAAACAAAACATTATTAATAATTTATTAACTATTTTTAATAATGTTTTTTAAATTCATTGTCAAAATAGTTTCCCCTCTAGTGAAATTTGGACCTTCCTCATTTTGTCACTCTAAAGTTTGTTCTTTGATTTTGTTTTCTTCATAAATTATTATTAAGAATAGTTATTATATATACATTCACTTATACAACTTAAATTAAGTTAAAGTGATATTCAATTGACAACTTTGTAATTATTTCTATTAATTAAATTTGGTCTCAATAGATGTTAACCATCGTTAGATCATCATCATATTAGTATATTATTTTTTTTAAACTGAAACGGATATGGGATTTATTTAGCTGAAAAGAGAATGGGTCTTTGCCTGAGCGACCCTTATTACAATGCTGTCTTCTAGCTCCCTCTACTTATGGTTTACAACATTCTCAGGGAATTTGGACAAAGCTTTCATTGTTTACAATTAACAGTCCTTTCATAAGTGTGTTGCCTTTGTTCGCCATTTGCTCAGCTTCATTGTTTGACCTTCTTAGACTATGATAAAACTTGCACGAATTGAAGTCTAGGAGGACTCTCTTCAATCTGTCCAAGGTTTTGTTTAGGCTGGCGTTGCTGAACCGTGCCTCCGTGTTTAAGTTTTTTATTATTATCTTTGAGTCTCCAAAAACTTGAAGGTCTTTGACACCGTTTTCTCTGGCAATAAGACAAGCTTTGATAAGCCCTAGCAACTCAGCTTGGTTGTTGGATTTCTGACCTAATCCCCAGCAGAAACAATCTCTTGTGGTCCCGTTCGGGGAGTAGATGACCCCCCCAGCGCCAGCTTCACCGGGGTTTCCTTTGGACGCCCCATCAAAGAAGATTGTGGTTATATTTTTAGTCCGCCACCAAGTCTGAAATTTGTCATCATCATCTCTTATTCGCCAATCTAGTTTGACTATTTGTGGGGAAAGGAATTGCTTACTTGGATAAGGCAAAAGAGGGCTTAGCCACCTCTTTTCCTCTGGCTGTAACGGGTGAGCCTCTTTAAAATACTGTTGTTGGGCAGCTTCCAGGAGGAAAGATTTAGCTTTTGCAACTACTTGCAACGGTGAGTGTTGCACCTCTTTAAAAATCTGTTGATTGCCTGCCAGCCAAATCTGCCAGCATACATATTTGGGGATGGTTGTCCAGATTTTGCACCAGAAAGACTTGGAGGGAATACGCTGGGGATAGATACGAATCCAAGAGGCAAAGAGTTCCGCAACAGAGTTCTGGGGAGGGATTATGATCTAAAAGTCCTGTAGCATGAGACCCCAGACCTCTTTAGCAAAGTTGCAATCCATGAAAAGATGTTGGGCTGTTTCGGAATTATTGTTGCATAACACACACCTGTGTCGCCCCGCTATGTTCCTCTTCTCCAGATTATCTCCCGTTAGAAGCTTATTGTGCACCAGGGTCCAGAAGAAGAAGTTCACTTTTGGTATGGCTAGCGGTTCCCAAACGTTTTTCTTTAAAGTCAGAGTTTGACTGTTGTTTCTTGAAGCCTGTAATGCGTTGTATCCTCCTTCTGTGGTGTATACACCTGTCTTGCCCCATCCCCAACTGTCCTTCATGGTCCTATTGACAGGGGCGGCGTCCTCCAACAAATCTTCAAGCATGGTTTGTTGCAGTGCTAATCGGGTTGGGATTCCATGAAAATCCCATCCTACCCACTCTCCACGCTGATCCCATTTCGAGAGATCATATAAGTTGTTTACACCTACTCTTTCCATCTAGGCTCTGAGTTCTGCTATGTTCACGTTTTCTGCCAGGGGTTCTTTCCCCATGATGCTATCCAGCCACAGAAGCGTACGTTTGCCATTTCCAGGTATTCTATAGACCGATTTTTTGAAAAAATTGTTGCTTTTGCAGCACAATTTCCAAACCTGCATGCAATTTACTGGGTTGTCACTTTGGAGGTTGCTAAGAGATTTGTTGACTCCGTATTTTGCTCACAGAGTGACACTAACTGGATGCGTGGGCTCATGGATCAGCGTCCATAAAATCTTTCCTCCTAGTGTTAGATTGGCAAGTGTGGGATCTCTGATTTGCAGCCCTCCCTCTGCCTTGGGTTTTTTAACAATTTCCCAGTTCACCAGGTGAATCTTATTTTCATTTCCCTTCCCTCCCTGCCACAAGAAATCTCTAAGGAGCTAGGAGATCTGCTCCGTCATTGATCGAGACGCGAGAAGAAAAGTTGCCTGGTAAATTGGGAGCGTAGACAGCACAGAATTTATTAATATGACTTTACCTCCCTTAGTCATCCAGTAGCTCCCCGCGCAATGATTTTAGATTTGATTTTTGAGATAATGTCGCTCCAAAGCAATCTTTTATTTACGCCAGAAGTGATGGGGAGCCTGAGGTAATTAAACCTATCCCAATTTGCATGGCCTTTGAAACCGAGGATAGAGATGATACCTGTGAGTTCGGGCTGGCCGATATTCCAGCTGTAGACTTCACTTTTGCTATCATTGACTAGCACTCTCGAGTTTCTGCAGTAAGTCCTGATGACTGAGTCGATGGCTTTGGCTATTCTGTTGGAGGCTCCTCCGAGAAGCAGGGAATCGTCAGCAAAGAGTGTGTGGTTCATAGGTTCTGCTCCGTTTGAAGATTTGAGGCCCGGAATGTTGCCAGCTAACCTTTCGGCAGTGAGTTTGCGGCTAAGGGAATCCGCCATTAATATATACAGGAATGGGGAGAGAGGGCATCCCTGCCTGATGCCTCTCTGAGCTTGGAAGAATTTGGTTGGGCGACCATTGACTATTGGGGCAACCCACGGATTGTCAATGCAGGCTTTAATTAGATGAACAAAGTGAGACAAGAAGCCGAAGGCGAGAAGAACCTTGCACAGGAAGGAGCGGTTGACTCTGTCAAACGCGTTCCCCATATCTAATTTTATCAACATGCCTGTCTCTTTCCGCTGAATGCTTGAGTGTATTATCTCCTGGACTTGGATTACATTGTCCAGTATGTGCCTTCCTTCCACAAAGCCACCTTGAGGGCTGGATATCAGTCTTTTTAGAAGCGTCTTGATCCGGTTTGCCAGTAATTTAGCCAGGATCTTGTAGGATGTGTTACACAGCGATATGGGCCTAAATCTTGCAAATTTTTCAGGGTTGGATTCTTTGGGAATTAATGCGAGGTAAGTGGAGTTGGTTCCTCCTCCTACCTTGGCTTTTTTCATAAACCCATTTATCATTTTCTAGAGATCCTCCTTGATAATATGCCAGCAAGATTTGTAAAAGTGGATTGTGAATCCGTCGGGCCCAGGTGCCTTATCTGCCTCCATGGACCAGATTACTTTAATGATTTCTTCCTCAGTGGTTAGTCTACAGAGTAATGCGTTGTCTTCAGAGTTGATTAGAGAAGGGATATTAGAGAGGAGATCGACAGCTTCCTCATCATTACTTTGGATATCTTCTCTGTATAAGTTCCTGAAATGAGACTCTGCAGCAGCTCTGACTTGGTTGAAGCCTTTGCAGACTTGGCCATCCACTGTTTTTATTTCTGCTATATGATTCCTAGATAGTCTCGCTCTATATTGTCGGTGGAAAAAAGAGGTGTTCATGTCCCCTGCCTTCAGCCAGAGACTTCTGGATTTGAGTCTCCAATATTCTTCTTCACTTCGAAAAGATTGATATGTGGATCGTTGCGCTTTTATTTCTTTTTCCAACATCTTTGTTGTGATGTCTTTGCTTTCCATATCTGTTTGCAGAGTCTGCAATGACTGCACTGCTTCTTTTCTTTGTTCAGTAGGAGTTGGGGCTAGTTTCTTTATCCAGTTTTTCAGAGCTTGTTTTGTAGCTTTCAACTTTTGCTCCCATACATAGCTTGAGGATCCAGAGAAGGAATTGGCCCATGCTGTTTTTACAGTCTCTAAAAAACCGTCTCTCTCGATCCATAAAGGGTTGAATTGAAAAAGAATAGAGCCCAGGTATTCTTCTTCTTCCAGGAGAAGTTGTATTGGCTTATGGTCTGAGGTGAGTTTTGGCAGAATTTTGGTGATGATGATCTTATTGTTCATTGTTATAGCGCTTTGCACCAGGAATCGATCTAAACGGGCAGAGATATGGTCCTAACCCACCCTATTATTGGACCAAGTATACATACCTTGGACAGGGTTGAAGTCTAAAAGGTCCCAGGACTGTGTGATCTCCTCTACCTTGGACAACATGGGGTCTCTGATACTGGAGCCCCCCCTCTTTTCGTTTGCTTTCATTACAATATTCAGATCCCCGGCTATGATGATATTGCTGGGAGAAACCTCCTCTAAAAAGGCCGAGAGAGAGTTCCAGCATTCTCGTTTTTCAGCGTAGGAAACAGGTACATAAAGATTAAAGAGAGAAATGGAAAACTTATTTACTTTGTGCTTCAGTTTCGTGTATATCCAATGCTGGGTTTCATAATGCTTATTCAGATGAAATAGGTCTTCGGTCCAAAGAGTTGCCAACCCTCCAGAGGTTCCCCTTGAACTCACTGCTTTGCCTGATCTTTTATTCCACTTTGTTCCACTGATCTCTAGAAGGGCTTGCCCTTCTATTTTGGTCTCCTGGAGCATGAGAATATCTTAGGGAGTTGCTTTCAAAAGGTCCTTGACTGCTTCTATTTTGGAGGGATTCCCCAGTCCTCTACAGTTCCAAGAGACGAGATTCATTATTTACTTGTGGGGGGGGGTTGGGACCTCCCTTGGAAGGTCTTGGTCTGGTGTTTCGCCCAATAGACATTTCTATTGTAGACTGACTTCCTTGTGTTTTGTACCTTTCTGCCTCCTCCTCCCTCTTTTCCTTACGGAATTTCCTTCCTTCTTTTTTCGAAGGTCGCTCATAGGTTTCATCCTCTGAAGATCCTGAGCTTTCCACTGCTTTTTTCCTTGTGATTTCTGCATAAGAAGCATTGGAGGGGTTGCCTTGATTGGCTTCAGTCTGATTTGCTTCCCCTCCCTCTTCGTTTGAAGATGGTATTTCTGCCTGTTCCTCATTCCCCTGGGTTGGTTTTGCTTGATTGTTCTGAGCACTTTCTGTCCCTTTTGGAGTTGCATCCGTTTCTTGGTCGATTCTGGATCTACTAGGACCTCTGATAGTATGACCTTTACCTGTACCTTTTTTTGTGTTTGCATTTTTCTGAACTAGGGTCCATTGATCCCCATTTTGATTGTCTGCTTGTTCCTCAGCTTTCTTCTTGCAATGCTTTGCAAAATGTCTGTACCCGTGACAATGTTTGCATTTAAAAGGTAGTTGTTCGTAGTCCAACTCCTGGACATGCGTCCACCCGCTACAGTGAGATTGATTGCCTCATGTAGCCCCTCTTCTAAATCGACTTCTACGCAGATACGGGCGCAAGAATACTAATCCTTTCTTGCAGCTTGGTCTATGTATTTTCCCATTGCATTACCAATGATCTGAAGGGATTTCTGGTTCCAACAATGGAGAGGTAGGTGAGGGAGCCTGACCCAAACCGGGACAGCAGAGGGGACGTCTTGGGTGGGGTCGAAATCTGGCGACCATTTGTTTAGATAAAGACCCTGAGGTCCCTTAAAATATGGCCCATTTATGAAGATTAATCCTCTGTCGTCCGGGTTTTCGAAGACAAACACAAAGAAACCCTTTCCTACGAAAAAGCTTTTGACTCCCTCTTTGATCAGTGGCTTCCAATTCCTTTGAGTCCACTCCTCCACCGATTTGGGGGATGGCCAGAGGCCCGTGAACTGGCCTATGAGACCTCTCTCGGCTAGGTTCAAGGCCACTTTGCAGGTTTCTTCTTCCGACAGGGCCACCGAGGGGATTGAGTCCATTTTCATTACAAACTTCTGCTGACTCGCAGAGGGCGAGCGCTTAGGGCCGACAACAACCATGGTTCTGAAAGCTAGAACCTCCGGGGGCGGATCTAGATCCCCAGGGGCATCCATGATCTAGTAGAGCGTCGTGAGCCAATCAGAGGGGCACAGGGGCCTCGAGGGCGCGCTGTAGCGGCCTGCAACCCTATCGCGAGCAGGAAAAAAAATTTATTAGTATATTATTAAGTAATATAATAACATAGACTTAATTATAATTATATATAACTATTAAAATTATAAAAATAGTTATATTTATTTAACTTAGTCAAATAATTAGTGTATTGTTATTAAATTTGTATCGAGGTTAAGATAGATCTATGTTAGTTTAATACATTAAAATTTTATAAAATATATTAATGTATTTGTTAATATATTACACCCTCCAGATATTACTACCTCTATTAATTGAAACCAGTACAAATCAAAATAGAACAAATTCAAGCCAATATATATATTTTTAACATATTAATATTATAAAATATATTAATGTATATTAAAACATTTTATTTTTTAAATATATTAAAAAAGTAATTATATACCAAACTAAAGTAATTATTCCCATCTCCATATAGTAAGTGGACTTTATTATTATTAATTTTATTATTATTATTAATTAATTAAGCCTACTTTATAATTATAATTATAATATAACACTTTAAATTTTGACATATTCGTTAGAATAGATTTAGTGTCTTGGAAGAAATGATTAAAAAACACTTTAAAATGTAGAGTTTATATATAGATATATAGTTAATACATCATTATTTATATAGAAAAAAACAATTAATATTATTTATCTGTGTATGTAAATCAAAATTAATTTTTAATTATTTTATTAGAAAAATATTGAAATGCTATAGAGATTGAAAAAAATATTTTTAATAACTTTACTCTATTAATTTCATTTAATTCTTAGTTAAATTTAGAAGAAAAACTTTTCAAATTAAATTTAAATTACTTAAAAATAATAATTAGAAAAAATAACTTTTAAATTAAACCATTCCATAATGTAAATTTAAACTATTCCATGATATTTTTTGATTCAATAAAAATAAATAATTTGCTTTATAATTTTATATTTAATGTAATATAAATCATAATTTCATAATATAATATTTAATGTAATATTAAAAAATGTCTTTCATATTCAAAAAAAATATTTTATCCACCATAAATAATTTTTAATTCAACAAGGGTTGCATGGCAACGCAGTCCCTGCCGAATTAGTTGGGAAATACTCATTATTATCAACAGTTGAGTACAGTTGACTAGATAACACTATTTATAGTAAATCTGCAAGAAAATGTACCCGTAAAATATTAAAAACTTATGACGTTAATGTTTTCACAATCCAAAAAATATACCTGGAAAATATTAAAAACTTAAAACGTTTTACTGAAAGAAGGCTTCATAAAACATGAATAATAGATGGAAATTGTAGCTATTGCAGAAATCCATAAGATGTTGACCATGTTTTTTGGAGACGCCCATTTGAACTTGAATACAAGGCCCTTTCTGCCTTCCAGAGAGGTCTTGTACATACTTATACATACTTATCTCCCAATACTTAGCATCCAGCATATCCTTATCCATCGAATCAAGTAGATCAGTTGGATTCGTCGTCCCGACAGCAGTAGAATCAAATGCGCCATAGTGGCCCCCAATTGATTTCAGCGGAGAAGGATTCAAAACCACATCGATATCCTGCATGATTTTAGAAATAAAATTATGTACAAACATTGTATTATTAACATCAGAACTGGATTTATCTGCGGGCTCCATGAGGTCAGCTACAACAATTGGTTGCAGGGGGACAGTCGACGAATCAGCCTCCATGCGGCGGAACACTATGACGAGCATTTGTGTAAGAGAGGCCTTAGCAGTGGTCTGGTTAACAACGTTTTTGCTTCCTAAGTAAACATTATAGCAGGTCCTCACGGCCTACAGAAGGCAATCCCCATGAATCCTTAAGGTAGTAGATGTAACCTCGGAAAGTAGGGTTTTGAGTACCATGAGCTCGATATTCTCGTCCCCCAAATCGTGGCACTTGAAGACCGATTCCATGAGATGAAATAGAAGCTTGCTCTCCAGGCCACCAGTCGTATCAGCCTCGCCCTTGATATAACCATTAGCTATCAATTTATGTATGCAGTCTAGGGCGGGTTCCACCATTTTCACGAAACTCGAATCGCAGGCCGCAATTAGGGGCTACAGTATGATTTCTGCATCGACCAAGCTGAAGGAAACGGACCCATCGGCAAGAGGGGTGACAAAAAGACTTTCCGTCTGTTGTTCTTGCTGCTCGGCAGGTGGTAGTGTGGCTGAGAGCTTCTCCAGCACGGCCTTGCATTCTTGGACGAGCTTGGAATGCTTGCGCCATGAGGAATTCTTTATGATCTTGTCCAGGGCAGGGCTTATTACGGTGCCGAGACGGGAATCCGAAGATAGGGTGGCTTGAGATTCCGCCATTGATTTCTAAGATATCTCTGTCTATCGAAGAAATCTCGGATCAAAGCAGATGTCTGTGTATGCCTGTTTGGATCTCAGTATTTCTTGCATTGCATTGCATTACGTTGAGTTTCAGATTGAATTGTGGGGAGATCTACATGAACAACATCCAAAGACTCTGCAAAAATATCCAAAGACTCTGCAAAATTGAAGGCTTACCAGATTTCGCTTTTCCCTGCCCTTCCTTCGATAGTGGTGGCATCCTCCTCCTGTATGTATTATATCTGTGAACCCTTTAAAATTACGCCCTTCCTGTGAAATTTTAAATTTTACTATACATTTCTCAAAAAACTAGCAAAAATTGTCTTGACCTTCGCTTATAGGTGGCCTTTAAGGCGAGGTGGTAACTTTGGAACATGAGCAACTGAATAAGCAACTGGATCAACGAGTTATGTTCTGCTACCTACGTATCTGCACCTGCCCCTATAACCTCTGCTTCTATCACCTATGCCTATGCTTTTTAAGATCAACAGGAGAAATTGTTGATTCCACTTAGTCAATTTAACCTGCCTGGTTCTTCTGCTGCGGAATCAATTCTATTATGCTCAATTGTTGGTGAAACTGCACCTGTCTCTGCTTCTGCTAGATCAACAGATAGAATTGGGTCACCCACTACTGGGTAAACTGGAAACTTAATAATCTACCACATCTGTAACTGCTCGCTCTACTGCTACAAGTTTTGGCTCATTTCCATCTGGCGTTGCTACTGAAGCCACCCTTTTGGAATGAACGATGGACGAACACCCATTGCTTACGGCATGGGCTACTATCATTGCTATAGTTGGCGTGTAGACTACGGGACTGAGTTCCGTATCCGAAGTGGAGAGATAGCACAGTACCCGAAGCGAAGGGATTTGGCAGTACACGTATGTCGAGAATGAAGTCATGGACCTGCATCCGAAGTACAGGCAAGTGGTAAACATTTTTCAAAAAACTAGCAAAAACAAAAGTAAACATTTTTTTTTACGGGTATATTTAAACATTTGTACCTAGCACCCAACATCTTTGTCATGTCAAACTAACAAATTCATTAATTGTGTAATTAATTTTATACATTGAATGACGTGAAGCCTGCAATAACACATCAAAGATATTAGCCAATGAAACTTTAGAAAAATATGTTTTTTTATTATTTAAAAATATATATTTATTGATTTCCTATGTTAGACATTGAATATAGCACATAAATTTTAAGTCAACGATAAACTAACAGAAAGTCAAAGGCAAACTCATTGCTATAGTCCCAAGCCTTTGGCAGGGACTAATAAAAGTATAGTGTGAGTATCGAAGAAGGGTACCAACATGGCATGTTGTGGGAGGAAGGCGTGTTGAGGAAGGCACAAGTGATCAAATATAAGGATATGGGTACGTACAATGTTCGAACTCGTGACCTGTCAGCATTCAAAGCAATCAAATCAGGGCACGAACAGTGTAAACAGGGCTGGAAAGGAAGCCAATAAAAAGATGACGTGGCAAGAGGAGACAGGTTATTATTTGTCTTACTCATGTTTCCTTGAGAAACAAATTTTAGTAATAACAAAGCTTTTTTCCTTAGCATTTATGCTCTACATCAATCCCACGTTTCAAAGTGGACATTTAAAACATAGAGGTTTATTTACCTCTCATTCCTTAAAAGGAGATTTAAGTTTGAAATAGAAAATGGAATCTAGGTTTCAAAGTCAACATATTAAAAAACAAAGATTTGTTTATTTGCATTTTTAAAGACATTTTGGTATTGATTAAAAAAATATACTTGTTTTTTTGCGTTTTTCATCATTTTCTTAATTGCTGCCAATCATAGCCATAACATAATTGGGTTAGTGTCGTGTTTGAACGGTTCGACGTGTGTTAACTTATGGTGCGACCACATCTACTAAAACAAAGGAAATCACATGTTCATGGTGAGGTCACACTTGTTGAGCGACGGGAAAATCTCACTTGTTGAAGTGAATGACCACTCGTACTTATATGGCCACTTGGGAAAATATATATATGGCCACTGGTTCCACAACATCTTCCTTAACCAAAACTATGAAATATGGAAAAACTTACTCCCATGGTGAATTGAATTCCACATTCATACTTGGTGGTGTCTGAAACTTCCTAACTTGGCGTTTTTTTGATATTGCGAATTCAAATCATTGCTTGGTGGACACAACGAATGTTTCTTTGTTGGTCTTTTCACACACACAGGAGAGCTAATATAATCCAAAGTGTGAACGCTTTCACACCATCAGTGGACAACGATTGCTTTCGTCACAATTAGTCACAATATTGGGACGAGTTACTTAGCTGGACTCTGGTTATTTTCCTTGTCTAGCATATATATTGTGTGTTTCCTCAAGGAAACAATTTTTGGAAAGGATTATTCCTCTTTTATGGGCTGCATCTTTCATTGTGGAGGTCGAGTTAACTATTGGAGACAGATATTAGCAAACCCTTGCCTTTTCGAATTATTGATTTTGGAAGAGACTGAAAGCACATCAAACATTATCATATCATGGGACAGATATTTCGTAAGTTGTTTGATAGTTTCTTTGGAAGCAGAGAGATGAAGGTATGCTTTCAAACGGCAACAACAAACATAACGCTTTACAACCAAATTGTTTAACAAAAACCCTAAACCAGTCAGCAGGCCAGCAAGGGAATTTTAGTGAATTGTTTGACAAAAACACTAACAGAGGACAGGGGGCTAACAGAGGACAAGGACAGTGGTCTAACAAAGGTCAGGGACAGTGGGCAGAGCAGCAAGTTTTTAGTGGTCAGACCAACAGATATTGAAGGGTTAAGCATAAAACAGAGGGTCAATTTTGGGCAGAGACTTTGATTTCCCTTAAATATCATCATGACAATGGGACAAGAAACTTTAGAACCTGTGGAAACAAATGATATAGGGAAAGTGAAAATTGTTTCATCAACCAAAACTGGGAAGTGGGTTTGGGTTAATGCCAAATAGTATCGAGGCATTTTAAAACGGAGACTAGCTCGTCTAAAATGGGAGCAGACAAGGAAAAAAGGTCTCAAAGGGAAAGTAATCGGGTCCTTCGTGAGAAACAACATTCAAACAAGTCATTTTTGCAAGCATGTGACAACAAGCCCAAAAGAAAAGGAAAAGTCATTGACGATTATACCTTATATAGTCCCACATCCACACCTCTCACTTGGTCATCTGATCTTTATGTGAAAGAACTGTTAAAGGTAAAAGAGAGGTTGAAAGTAGTAGAATCTAAAGTGTTGGAAAGAGATTGTACAATCCATATAATAACAACTGAAAACCAGGCTTTAGCAGCAAGCAACAAAGTTCTGAAGAAGCAAGTGTCATTGCTACGGAAAGCTCTCAGAATAGGGAAAATAGAATGGCAACGCATGAAAGCAGAAGTGCAAAACATGAATAAATTTGCAGTGGAGAATACAGAGGTGATGAATGTGAAACCATCCCAGAATAAGGGGAAAGTAGTTGCCCAAATAAACAACAATGAAGAGACATCAAGAGAAGAGAGAAAAGGAGATTCCTCAAAACTCTCCAAAACCTAGGCTCAAGTCACTAGCAATTATGCTAAGAGGGAAGGAGAAACAAACATTCAGGTGGACAACATGCAAGATAGAGAAAGCAAGGAAAGACAGGATAGAGCAACAAGCATAATTATTAAGGGGGTGAAAGATTATGGGAAAAATGAATGTACTCTTGACCTTGCAANGATAGAGCAACAAGCATAATTATTAAGGGGGTGAAAGATTATGGGAAAAATGAATGTACTCTTGACCTTGCAAGAGACTTCTTGAAAGACAAGCTCCAATGGAAAGGACAAATATGTCAAGCATGGAGAGTAGGTAAGCCTAACAGTGAGAGATCCAGGCCCATAAAAGTCATCATGCCCAACTTGCGTGATAAATATGTCATTCTAAGCAGGAAGCAGTTCTTGAGGGGTTCTCGTTTTTTTCTAGAAGAAGACTTAACTGTAAGACAACAAGAGGAAAGGAGGGACGAAATGACAAAAGTTAGGGCAGCAAGAGATGATGGGAAAAAAACATGGATTTATAAAGGTAAAGCTGTGATATCGCAATTTGGACCGCCTTCCAAAACAAGGCAGCAAAACGATAACAAAGAAGAGGCAGCAAACTCTTCAGCAAGAAATGAGGAAGCAAGGTCAATATGGGCAAGCAGGGACAAAGACTCAACTGTAAGTCTTGCATGTCAAAACAAATATCAATCAAGTCATACCCAGGTTTCCTTAAGATTAGTTTGTTGGAACTGCAGGGGTTACCCATGGAGACGAGGACTTGGATTAGGGCCTATTGCGAAAGATAGAGACATAATTTGCCTCATAGAAACACATGAACATGAAGGGTGCAAGACACCTTTGTTAGAAGGGTATTGGAAGGTAGCAGTGTGGAACAAGGCAACAGGGAATGGCAAAGGGCATGGGGGTATCATGGTATTAGTAAGAGAAAAAGAAGGTTGTTTCATTCAGCTAGAAAAAGAAGACCCAAATAAGAAATTTATCTGGCTTAAAATATCAAAAAATGGAAATCACATCAGAATTGCAGCATGTTATTTTGCACCGCAAATTTCAAAAATCTACAAAAGTAGAGGGCTTGACCACAAAGATCCCTTTGCAGCCCTAAAAACAGATATTGCAATATATTCTCAACTAGGTGAAGTCCTTATAGTGGGGGATTTCAATGCTAGAACTGTAGGTGAACAAGCTAGCATTCTTTGTTGCAAAGAAGGCGGTGACCCTATCTGGCTTACAGAAGAGAGTAATCATCACTGGGAACAAATTTCAGAGGATAAAGGTTGCAATCTCTTTGGAGAACAATTGCTTACGCTATGTGGGGCTTTTGATTTAGTCATTTGTAATGGTTTGACTAGATGGGAAAAGTCTGGTAATTTCACTTGCAATACTTACAAAGGAGCAAGTGTAGTAGATTATGCAATTTGTTCGCATAGTTTGTGTGGGAAAATGGAGGAAGTGTTGATTGGAGATCAAATTTGGAACTTAAAATCAGATCACAAGCCAATATATTTAAGTTTCTCTTGGACCGGAAAGAAGCAATTAGGGTCAAAAACTCGGTGTGTCCAACAAAATCCTCCAAATGGCAGAATTCTTTTGACTCCAAAGAATTGTAGTACCTTCAAAAAAACGTTAGAGATGCTCTTCGAGAAGGAGGAAATCTCATTTCATGGCCTTCATAGTCACGGATTGACACATTTAATTCAAAGCGCACTTGCTAAGTGCAAAAGAGAAAAAAATAAGAGGTTTGAAACAAATTGTTTTCCGGTTAATGCTTGGTTTGACGAGGAATGCAAAAAGGCAAGGAGAAGGTGGAAGGAATCAGACAAGGATAACATAAATCTCAAAGCTTACAAAAAGATAGTAAGAAAGAAAAAGGCGGATTTCATGGTTTGGAGGAGAGAAGAACTAATATTCCTTGGGAAAAGTAACCCCAAACTATTATGGAAGGAGCTCCAATCGAAAAAGGTGCAAACTGAAAACAACATTAAAACTTTTAAATGGTTCGACTATGTAAAACAATTGTATGAGTAGGATCCCAAGGTTGACCCTCCTCCCTTGGTCAACACAGACACAAAACTCTTCATGGTGCAAGAGGTAGAGATGGGTATCAAGAGGTTGGGCGCTAGAAAAACAAAAGACTTAGATGAACTCCAAGCAAAGTATCTAAAGTAGGGCTTAAAAATTCTTCCACCTCACATCACAAAAAATTTCAACAACATCATACAACAAGGGTTCCCCGCAGATTGGACAACTAGCATGGCAATACCTCTTTTCAAGAGTGGTGACGTCAATAATCCCTCCAATTATAGAACCATAATGATAAACCCCGTGTTTGCAAAGTTATTTGGTAGCATGTTAGAAAATAAAATCAGCAAGTGGGCAAAAGAAACAGATAAATGTGCTAAAGGGCAAGCAGTTTTTAGACCTAAACATTCCACAGTTGATCATTGCATAACTTTAAGGCACATCATTGAAAAAGTTTGGGAAAAAAAGGAAGAAGTTTTTTGCTGCTTTGTGGATTTCAGAAAAGCATTTGACACAGTTCCTAGGGATAAGCTTTGGGGCAGAATGGAGGAACTCGAGGTTCCCAGGCATTTGAGAGCAGCTGTGCATAGGCTGTATGAAGAGGTGAAAGTCAAAATTAGAACTTCAGCAGGCATTTCTGAAAGTTTTAGAAGCGATATCGGGGTCAAGCAAGGTTGCCCATTGTCTCCTACCCTTTTAGGGTTATATATTGATAAGATTGAAGAGTGGCTAAATTCGCAAGGGGGTGACAGTATCCATTTGAGCAAGTTTGTTATAAGGCTTCTTTTGTACGCAGACGACCTTATATTGATTGCTAAATCGGCTCGTGGTTTGCAAGAGCACTTATGTTCCCTTGAGCTTTTTTGTAGAAGGGTGGGGATGCAAGTCAATATTAGTAAAACGAAAGTAGTGGTTTTCTCTAACAAAAGAAAGCATAACCAGCATGAATTCTACTTTGAAGACAACATTCTGGAAGAAGTTACAAACTACAAATACCTTGGAATTGACTTCAACAAAAATTTAAGTTGGGATGGTTGTAGAAAGAAAAGAACTCGAGGGGGTTGGAAAGCATTTTATGCTTTTCAAAACARGTGTAGAGAGGCAGAGTTGTGGGACTGGAAAACCACTCTAACTCTTTTTGGGCTTCTAGTGATCCCGGTGATTCTCTACGGTTGTGAACTGTGGGCCAACAGCACAACCGAGATGCAGTGGAAACAAATTGAGAAATTTCAGAAGTGTTTGATCACAAACAAATTCAAAATTAAAAGTGCAGTCCCTTATGCTATCATGTTAAGTGAAATAGGGGTTGCTCTTATTGAAGCAATTGCTATGGTGCGAGTCATAAGGTATTTGAAAAAAATTGAGCAAATGGAAGAGGGTAGATGGCCTAAGGTTGTGTTTAGTGACATATTGTGTAAAAGAAAGAAGACTTGGATGCGGAAAAATAACAAATGGTTTAGTAAATGGGGCATTTGCTTGAGCATGTGTCCTACAAACAGTAAGGAGATAAAAAAAATTGTTATGGGTAAGTTCCACAAACATACTTGGGAGAAAGAGCTAGGGAGAAAGAAGAAGTATTACATTGAAGAGTTTAACCCCACTCATAACCATCAACAAAAGGCGTACATAAGGGCCAATATTTCTTGGAGATCTAAAATTCTTATTGCTCAATTAAGGACTAATTCTCATCAACTCTGTTGTGAAGCAGGGCGCTAGAAAAGGCCAAAAGAAATGTGAGAGGAAAGAGTATGTATTTTGTGCTCTTCCGGAAAAGTGGAAACAAAAAAACATTTCATATTAGAATGTGAAGCCTTAAAAGACAGTAGGGAAAATTATGCAGGTATTATGGCAGCTAGTTCTTGGGATAATCTATTCAGCGAAGAGTTTGTCGAGAAGCTGGGAGCAGTTATTGTAAAACTTCATAGGAAAAGGGTTGAATTCAAAAGCTAGATGGAAAAACAATCTGTCCCATAGGCTATTTTTAGCCTCATGGACGTTAAAAAAAAAAACCTACTTACTCAAAGCGAGGGTTCTTGCACCTAGTAAGTGAACGGTACTCGCACCAATTTGGGTAAAGAATGATGGGCTTTGCCCTTCATGTGGTAGAGTTAGATTTCCTTGAAAAGGTATGTTACATTTTGAACCATGCTAAAGGTTGTAGGTTAAATGTTCTATTAAATGATGATTTTTTTCGAGGATATTTGCTTGAAATTTGGTGAGAAATTGCTAGATTAGTAGATTTGAATGATTATTTTATATCATTCGAGTGTTCCAAGGTTTTTTAGCATGGTGAATCCATTTCTGCATTCAGAAATGGATTTTGAACAATAAAAAATAGTAATTCGTGTAAATTTATATTATCGGATTCCAGCGAAAATATCCATTTCGTAGAACAACTAGACAATGCCAAAATGTTAAAGTGATGTAATTTGATTGAAGTTGAACATCCTTCGTATGGGTCACTGAAATGTTTAGAATATGGAAGGCAAACAAGTTGGCATATGAGGAGTCTCCAAGGGGATTCAAATAACCATAACCTAGTGTATAAATTACCTTTCAATAGAAAGAGAAGAGGTCTTTTGGTTGTTCATTTAGAGTTGTAGGTGTTAGCACCATATGTCACTCCTGGATTGCAGAAGGAGTAAGCCTGATACCCATCAGTTTATATGTCACAATTTGTTTATAAAGGGTGATCGAAAGAGAACAGACTCAGAACAATATCATTTGAACTCATAATCCTGGACCAGGCTATGCATGGACAAGTGAGGTCTTAGTTTAACTTCAGACAGTAAGTTGCAGTAAGGGTGAGTAGGAGGAAGACTTCGATGGGAAAATTTAAATGTTTGTTGTAGGCATCAAGCTTCCAACAACCCAAAGAGGAAGAACTTAAACACAAGAACTTCTTGTATTCAAATTACAAGAACACTAAAAGAAATCATAACAATGTTACCATAAAACATTTATCATAACACAGTCACAATGATTCATGTGAATCAGTCAATCATGAACTCTTTCAATATTAGATGGAAACAAGATGGAGTAGGAAGATGACTGTCATTAAACAAGAAGTCTCACATACATATACATAACCAGGGAAACTAGTGCCTCGTCAAAGCTTTACAGTAGGGAGCTCAGCTCTAGCATCAATACCAACAAAAATGGCAAAAATTCCTCTAAATACTAGGAGCCATCTCAACTATTGAAGGCACGATCGTATCATGAGTTCAATGCTTCGCGCAAGCAAGTTTCCCTGTCAGGCTGTGCATGCAGATGTCAGTCACACTGCCCATGCAGTCGGTTGTCAGACGTAATCTTTGTCAGGATGGACTGACAGTCACCTTCTGCGCTTTGTCTCTTTTTGACCTTCTATTTATGGAAGGAGACGACGTTCAACCACCGTTAACCACCTTAATAACTGCTTTCTTGGGATTAGGTAAGGCCCGGTCAACTCTGCTTCTTGGACAACGTGGTGACCTTTCCTTGGCCACTGTTGCTTTGTTGGATTGCTACGAGGGGGTCCGGCCTGCGAACGTGGACAAGGATCTGACGGGGAGGGCGATGGCGCCAACAATGTGGAGGCGAGACGAGGGGTGCCGAGGTGGAAGCACCAGGTGACGAAGAACGGGGGCTATGACACCAAGGAGAGTGGACGACAGGTGTGCGGTGGCGAAAGGTAGGACGGAAGCGGGAGATGTGACAGGGGAATAGGAGAGGCAGAGTGGGGTACACTTGTCACCAGGAGGCGAAGGCGATAAGCGGAGGAGGAAGCAGTAAGGGGTTTTAGGGGGTCCCACACGAAATTGCCCATATCGGACCCCCCCCCCCCATTAAAGGAAGAATGACAAGGGGGTTCGGAATGAGACCTCAGTGATCGATCTGGGCGCCTAAATCTCGGTCGTTGAAATTTGCGCTCCCTCACATCGGACCTCCCCCACCCATTAAAGATAGAACGGTGGGGGGGATCCGGAATTGGACCCTGACCGTAGATCTGGGCATGCAGATTCTAACCGCTCAGATCCACACGCCCGATAACGCTTATATCGGACCCCCCCCTTGTGTTAAAGGCAGAGAGGCAGGGGGGTCCAGAATTGAATCCCGACTGTAGATCTAGGCACGTAGATTCTGGTCGCCCAGATCTGCCTGTTGCTTGGCACAATGCGTATTTTGCGCCCCAAACTTAGGATAAGTGGGTTTTTTGACCCATTTCTTCCCCTCTTTTTGCCAAAGGAGGGTCATTCATAAGGAAAACACCCCATACATGTTTATGTGATAACATTAGGCTCCATGGGGGATGGCACACCCCCTGCGGGCTGCCAAGAACTCTTTTTGCAACTTCAGTGCCTTGTTGTTGGGCTATGGAGTCCCTTATAGAAACCAAAAACAGACAGAAAACAATATTTACAACAACAGAAGAGCCACTTAAGGCTCAAACGAAACATTTCTTCAGGAAATGCCCATTCATAGGGTCATTGAAAACTTCTTCGCCCTTCAAATACTGCAACCTGTAAGTGTTGTTCAAGAATACTTCAGAGATCTTGAAGGGCCCAATCCATAGGGCTTCAAACTTGTTGTGTTTGCCTCTGTCCTGCCTGGGGGCATCCCACTTAAGCACTAGATCTCCCAGCTCGAATTCCTCTTTTATGACCTTCCTGTCAAAGGCCTGCTTGATCTTCTGCTGATGATCGTGAGCTCTATCCACTACCTGCTCTCTGGTCTGCTACACTTCCACCAGTTGATGAATTATCCTGACCATATTGTCTGACTCTCCCTCATAATCTGGAATGAATTTTGCTACAGGTAGAGCCAGCTGAATGGGAAATACAACTTATGTCCCATAAACAAGTTGGAAAGGGGAGGTGCCCAAGGATCTTTTGGTTGTCACTCGATCAACCCACAGAGTGAATTTGAGTTTTGAATCCCAGGCCTTCTTATTGTCTTCTAACAATCTTTTGATAAGCTTGATTAGATTCTTATTAGAAGACTCTGCTAGTCCATTGCCTTGAGGATAATAGGGAGTGGAGTGAATTAGTGAAATCCCAAACTACTCAAAGAATCTGACCAAGGGCTCAAACTTGAAAGATGCAACGTTATCAGTGATAATTATGTTTGAGCAGCCAAACCTTGCTATGATATCCTCCAGGAAGCTAATGATAACTTTGTGTGAAGTACTTCTGGTGGGGATAGCTTCTATCCATTTGGTGAAATAATATGTTGCAGTTAAAATCCACCTGTGTTGGCCACTTGAAGCAGGATGAATTTCCCCAATGAAGTCGAACCCCCATTGTTGAAAGGGTCTTGAAGCTACTACAGGCTTTAGTGGCAGAGATTTGAGTTGTTTCTTTCCTGAGAACTTTTGGCATTTGATGCAAGCTCTGACCTTTCTGCAGACATCAGTGAATAAGGTAGGCCAGTAGTACCCAACTCTGAGAATTTTGCAGGCTGTGGTTTTCCAGAAATGGTGTCCCCAACAGAGGTTGTCATGAAACTTAGACATAATCTCTTGGGCCTCCTGTGGGTCTAGACATCTTAGAAGCACTCCTAGAGGGTCTCTCCAATACAAGATTTGGTCAATAAGGCAATATCTGATTGCTTTGAGCTTTAAAGCTCTTGCCTTACTTTTCCCTATTCCATCAGGAGGCGTTAACTCCTGTAGGAAATGTATAATATTTCTATACTAGGTGCATTTTACCATTGGAGGGTTGTTAGGGGGACTATCATCAGACAACTCAGCCTGCTGAATTTCTAAGTAAGCATCGATGAAGCTAACCCCCAAGGCCTTACAATTGGATTCAGCCAACAGCTTGACTAAACCTTGCCCTTTGATCAATTTGGTGGGCTTTATCTCCAGGTCAAATTCAAAGATCTTGGCGATCCATCTACTCCTCCTTCCATCTATGTATGGCTGAATTAGGATCTCCTTCACAACAGCTGAAGGGACATATGCAATGATTTTTTAATGCAAGACATAGACCCTGAAAGCTTTGAGAGCTTTCACCAAGGCATAAGTATGCTTCTCCATAATGTCATATTTGATCTCTGCATCTCTCAATGCCCAACTGAAGAAAGAAATGGGTTGCTCCAAACCCTCAGCATTTTTCTGCAATAAGACAATTGCAACAGTATCAAATGAAGCAAAAGAGAAAATAAGGAAATCCTTTGAGTAATCAAGACTAATAAGCATAGGAGCTTCATTCAAGGCTTTCTTTATCTGATCAAAGGAATTTTGAGACTCAACAGTCCATTTAACTTCATGTCCCTTCCTCAACATGGTTGTTATAAGCTTTATCATCTCAACAAAGTTGGAAACAAACCTCCTCAGAAAATTAATTTTTCCCAGGAAAGCCTGGACTTCTTTTCTGGATCTCGGGAGTGACAGGGTTTGGATTGCTTCGACTCTACTGGGATCAATCATGACCCCTTTAGCTGATACTATGTGGCCCAATAACTTTCCCTCCTTCACGGCAAACAAAGACTTCTTGGGGTTTAAGGAGAGGCCAAACTTCCTACACTTCAAGAAAACCCTTTTTAAATGTTCACGGTGCTCTATGTCAGACTTGGAGAAGACTGTGATGTCATCCAAATAGATGACCACGAACTTGTCCCTTTCTCCAATGAAAGCGATGTCCATGGCTCGTTGAAAGATTGCCCCTACATTCATCAAACCAAAGGGCATTTTGGCATACATGAATGTACCCCAAGGAGTGGTGAATGTTGTCTTTTCTCTGTCCTCCGGCAGGACAGAAATCTGATTGTAGCCAGAGAAGCCATCAATCATGGAAATCCTGGATGCTCATGTTACCCTTTGCAATATATGTTCCATCTTGGGCAAGGGGTAATTGTCCTTCTTTGAGCTTCTATTCAGATTTCTAAAATCAAAACAGAGTCTGATTTCTCCACTTTTCTTCCTCACTGGGACCAAATTGGCCACCCATTCAGAATATCTCAAAGGGACAATGATTTGGGCATCCAACAACTTCTTTACTTCTTTTTCCATGGTAGGCAGCAACATAGGATTGATTTGTTTTAGCTTCTACCTGAATGGCTTGGCCTCCTCTTTCAATGGGATCTTGTGTTCGATGACAGATGTGTCGTATGTCTTGAGATCTTCATAAGTCCAAGCAAACACATTAGCAAATTCCCTTAATAACTCAACATACTCGGTCCTTTGCTCCTTTGTCAGGCTACCTGAAAATTTGATAAACTTTGGCTCCTTCTCTGTGCCAATGTTGCACTCAGTTACATCATCATCCCCATTTGAAACCTTACCCTTTATTGCCACATCATTCCCATCGAACAATCTTTCTAAAGGAACTAGTCCCTTTGGAATGTGATTGCTAGGCAACTGCACAATATGATGATTAGCAATTTTATTTAAAAACACCTCAGGATGAGAGTCACCTTCGGGGTCATGGTCCTGATCAATGTGTAATGCAGAGAACTCATCAACAGACTCAATAATTTTTTTGATTTCAAGATCATCCTCAAATACCTTCCAATGCTTGATATTGTTCGGTACAGAGGGCCTATATCTTATCTCAACATCATATTTGAACTTGGGTGGCAGAGGAATCCTAAACTGGCTAGCTGAGACAGCTAGTGAATTGGCCAAAGTATTTTCCTCCCTTGGAATGAATGAAATGTTGAAGGCTAAGAAGAAATTGTCAATTAAGTCCCATACCTCATTTTTGTAACTTCTGAGCCGAGGATGCTTAACCCGATAAGCATTTATGACCTGCTGGACTATCAACTCAACATCTTTGAACATTTCTACCTCTTCAATTCCCATTTCCTTTGCAGCCCTTAAACCTAAAACAAGAGCTTCATATTCAGCCACATTATTGGTAGTTTCAAACTCTAGCTTGTATGACAGGGATATGGTTTCCCGACAAGGTGACACAAAAACCACTCCGGCACCAACACCTTCACTAGAAGAGGCCCTGTCGAAGAACATCTTCCATACAAAAGTAGTTGGAGGAGGTATTTCATGATAATAAATGGGCCTTTTTTATGATTTCAAGAGGGGCTCCAAGAGTATCAGTGAGATGCAAAGATCAATGTCAAGTGCAAAGATAGGATGATTGGTGGGGTTGTTTTCATCACTAATGATATAAGCCAATTGGGCTTCTCTGTACAGCCTTCTATGTTCCCCCCCAAAAACTGGAATAGTAGCATAGGTGAGGTCCAATTATAAGGTTCCTCCAAGTTTTTTTATCCAAGATCTTGACAAAAGCATGCCAAACTTTGGGGGAACATCAGCTACTACAATGTCCATAACCACACTTTTCATGGGCAACTGAAACATGGTTACCACCAAATCTTTGATGACCCCAAGACATGGCACCCTCCTAGAGTCAAAGGAGTACAAATCATGATAGGCTCTTGTGACTTCCAGTCCGAGTTCTTCCATGACAGTTTTAGGCATGAGATTATGGGAGGCCCTCGAATCCATCGGACAGTTGTGCAGCACCTTGTCATGTATGTTTAGGGATGTGTAGAAGGGAGGGGATGAATCATCTTTGTCTTCCACCATAGGGCCTAAGATGACTGCATGCTTTTCATCTTGCAAGTGAAGCGAGCCTGTGGGACGTATGAGGGTTCAGATTGCAATAGCTTGGAGAGGCTCCTTTTGAAATCTTCATGTTTGACCAGTTCAGAGAGGGGTACAAGGATTCTGATTTTCTGAATTTCATGCTCAAAATTAAAAGAGGAGGGGGGCTTTGGGATTTCTTTTACTTTAGGAAAAGGAGCTTGGACTACTGGAGGGGGGGCTTGGAGTTTCTTACCCTTGTTGTTGTCTGCCATATCTTTAGCAGGATTCTCCACTCCGGTAGGCTGCTCAGGAACATCGGGCGTCCCAACTTTCTTCTTAGACTAGAGGCTATATCTGTTTTGGCTACTGCTAGCCTTGTCTCCCTTGCTCAGCTCATTGAGCTGACCATTCATGAGAGACTCCTCGTATGTTGATTGATTCAAATGAGGAAAAGGGGGGGTGTCTCCAAAACAATGGATTTCGAGGTCAATCTCTTCTTCTTCCCTCTCCTCGTCATCAACCAGGTTATTTTGGAGAGGGGTTTGAATCCTCTGATCATATTTATCTCTGTTCCTTTGTTCCCTTGACATAATCTGAGGAACATTGTTGTTAGGCCTCCTAAAGTTGCCTCTGTTGTCCACCGTTTGAGGATTTCTGTATGTCTGCTTCCCTTCAAATTTCATCTTCTCCATCTCTACAGAAAGAGATTTCACCATCTTGGTCAATTCATCCACTTGAGGGTGAGGTGCAAAGGGGTCAGAGGTTGAGGCTTATGATCTTCCCTTTCTTATGTCTATAACAACCTTATTTCTGAGCCTGTCAACTACCAACACATTAGATTCTACTTCTACGACCGCATCTTGCATATGAGCTAGGGAAATAGCTCTTCTCTCTGTCAACAAGAGGCAGAAATTAGGGTCAAATGAATTAGCATAAGATATTTTGGCAGAGGCTTCTGTGGGCTTGATCTCAGCAGGGATCTTATTATACACTTTATTGAATCTTTTGGAGAAGTCAGAGACAGACTCTCCATCCTTTTCCTTCAAGGACCCAAACTCTGTCATGTAATACATGAATTCTTTTTTATCTCCCCACTGTCTCAGGAAGGCATTATCCAGAGCTTCAATCCCAGCAATGGAACCGGGGGTCAATCCTCTAAACCACTTCCTAACTTCACCATCAAGGCTTTGAACAAAGACTCTCATCCAGACATCTTCATTTTCAATATTCAGGTTGTCTTCATAACTGTAGAAGGCAGCAAGATGCTCTTCAACAGTTATGTCCTCCTCTCCAGTGAATTTAGGCATATACTTCAAGTAATCTCCAGAAGGGAGAGGATTCTTGGGCTGAGGTAGGATTAAGGGGGCATACCTGGCAGCCACTATGGCATCCATTTTGTTTACAGGGGGATTAGCACCTGCCATAGGGATAAGAGGTGGAGGAGAATGGGTTCGACCAGGAGAAACTAGAACCGAGCTTACACGAGGAAAGGGAAACGTAGGGAATTTGGAGAACGATCTTCAGGGCTTAAAGGGACAGAAGTTTCCCTTTCTTCAGTAGCAGTAGTAATAGGAGGAGGGGTGGTAAAACCCGAGGTAGGAAAATCTTATGAGTTGTTGGGTCTGAACCAGGGTACAACCTCAGGAGAAAGGGGAGTGACAAGGCTTTCTCCCTCCAATCCAAGACCAAGAGGAGAAAACTCAACAGGAACACTCCCAAACTTCAAACTTTGGGAAACTCCAATAGAAGGCAGTAAAATAGAATGAGATGCAGGGGTTGGAGTTCCTATAGGACAATGAAAATCATCAAAAATACCTGGTTTAGCAGTAGAAGTACCTCCTCCAAAGGCCTTTCCCTTTCTGATGATCTTTTCTGGGTCGGCTTCAGGTGTCGCTAAAGGCAGCTGTGGAGTAGACCTTGTATCTCTGCCTCTAGAAGCCACGGTTGAAACAGTGGAATCGCTTGTGGGTTCGCATCAATGAAGCCCCAGTGGAGTTGTCAGGTGCACATTAGCAATCTTGGAGGGCTCTAATGCCTGATGCACCTTCAGAATCAGAGGCTCAATGTCGTTCAATCCTGGGGAAAATCTTCAACTTCGTCCTCGACAGCGGTGCTAGAAATGTTAGCACCAGATGTCACTCCTGGATTGCAGCAGGAGTAAGCCTGATACCCATCAGTTTATATGTCACAATTTGTTTATAAAGGGTAATCGAAAGAGAATAGACTTAGAACAATATCGTTTGAACTCAGAATCCTGGACTGGGCTATGCATGGACAAGTGAGGTCTTAGTTTAACTTCAGACAGTAAGTTGCAGTAAGGGTGAGTAGGAGGAAGACTTCAGTAGGAAAATGTAAAGGTCTACTGTAGGCATAAAGCTTCCAACAACCCAAAGAGGAATAACTTAAACACAAGAACTTCTTGTATTCAAATTACAAGAACACTAAAAGAAATCATAACAACGTTACCATAAAACATTTATCATAACACAGTCACAATGATTCATGTGAATCAGTCAATCATGAACTCTTTCAGTATTAGATGGAAAAAATATGGAGTAGGAAGCTGACTGTCATTAAACAAGAAGTCTCACATACATATACATAACCAGGGAAACCAGTGCCTTGTCAAAACTTTACAGTAGGGAGCTCAGCTCGACCATCGATACCAACAAAAATGGCAACAATGCCTCTAAATACTAGGAGCCAGCTCAATTTCCGAAGGCACGATCGTATCATGAGTTCAATGCTTCACGTAGGCGAGTTTCCTTGTTAGGCTGTGCATGCAGACGTTGGTCAGACTACCCATGCAGTCAGCTGCCAGACACAATCTTTGTCAGGCTGGACTGACAGTCACCTTCTACACTTTGTCTCTTTCTAACCTTCTATTTATGGAAGGAGATGACATTCAACCACCGTTAACCACCTTAATAACTTCTTTCTCGGGATTAGGTAAGGTGCGATCAACTCTGCTTCTTGGACAACGTGGCGACCTTTCCTTGGCCATTGCTGCTTCATTGATTGCTACGAGGGGGTTCGTCCTGCGAACGTGGACGAGGATCTGATGGGGAGGGCGATGGTGCCAACAATGTGGAGGTGAGACGAGGGGTGTTGAGGTGGAAGCACCAGGTGGCGGAGAATGGGGGCCATGACACCTGGGAGAGTGGAGGACAGGTGTGCGGTGGGGAAAGGTAGGAAGGAAGCGGGAGATGTGACAGGGGAATAGGAGAGGCAGAGTGGGGGACACTTGTCACTAGGAGGCGAAGGCGATAAGCGGAGGAGGAAGCAATAAGGGGTTTTAGTGGGGCCCACATGAAATTGCCCATATAGGAACCCCCCCCATTAAAGGCAGAAAGACAAGGAATTCTGGAATGAGACCTTAGCCGTCGATCTAGGCGCTTAAATCTCGGTCGTTGAAATTTGCGCGCCCTCACATCGGACCCCTCGCTCGCCCATTAAAGGCAGAACAATGGGGGGGGGTCTGGAATTGGACCCGGACCATAGATCTGGGCACGCAGATTCTAACCGCTCAGATCCACACTCCCGATAACACCTATATCGAACCCCCCCCTTGCGTTAAAGGCAGAGAGGCGGGGAGGGGGGGGTCCGGAATTGAATCTCTACTGCAGATCTAGGCGCATAGATTCTAGTCACCCAGATCTGCCTGTTGCTTATCACAATGCGTATTTTGCACCCCAAACTTAGGATAAGTGGGTTTTTTGACCCATTTATTCCCCTCTTTTCGCCAAAGGAGGGCCATTCATAAGGAAAACACCCCATACATGTTTATGTGATAACAGTAGGAATAACATTTTAGAATTGGAGTGTTCTTACTAAAGCTTGGATCATGTTTCGAATAAGTTCTTCTAGACAATGACAATAGTTGGAGATAGAACCAAAGGGAATGAAGCTAGCTGGGGGTTCAATAGCCCATTCTTATCCCGGATGTTGATTGCAAGCTGAGACATAGGTAGGAAATGTTGTACTTGTGAGGAGTCCCATGCATAGTGTTCTCTGCTCATTTTATCCATTGAAATATGTATTTGCCTTCTTTTAAAAGATTCAATAAAGCACCATTGAATCCATTACATTGTTAGAGTTTCCATGAAGTGAGTTTCTCAAGTGTAAATCTATGAATTGAATTGTTTTGGTTGAATGTGTTGTGCACTTTAACTTTTTATTATTCATTTTTCATAATTAAATAACATAAATATATTCACATATTTTATTAAACAATAATAAATTTATTTGAAGATCCATTGTCACACACTGTTTAGCAGGATACTACTATAGTTTACCGATAATATTGGTATAAAAGTGGTTTCCTTGGATTGAAAATGATCATTCTTAATTAAATGCTTACAAGACTAAAGAAGTTACAAAAAGGTGGAGAGTTGCTTTAGAAACACGTAGTCTAAATGCTCGATTTTTTGGAGTTTTTATGGGCATATTTTTTGATCAATTTTTACTGAAATCCAACCAAAAATTGTTGAAACCATAGATTTGAGTGATTAAATCTATATAATTTGAGTGCCTTTGATAGTTTTTAAAGATGTTGAATTCATTTATGCATTCAAAAATGTAATTTGAACAACAAAAAATAGAAATTTTCTTAAGATGGTTTCACCAAGGGTTTTAAGATGGTCGAGAAGTCACAATAGAAGTTTGTCGAGGCACCGAATTTTTTGGAGCAACCACAAGATGGGGTTTTTGACAGTCGCAGCCATAACAGAGGACAACATGAGCACCAGAGGGGGGGGGGTAAGGGTACCCCCTCATACAAACAGGTAGTGGTAGATAGAGGGAAAGGGACAAAGGGCGCATTTTTCAAGGCACCAATGACAGGCACCTCGGGATCTGACCCAGGAAGAGGTCAGGAAAGGAACCATGGCAAAAGTGAATGCATGGAAGAGGAAGCCAGAGAAACCCAGAACGAAGCCAGAGAAACCCAGAACTAGACACAAGACATAGCGAAGACCAACCGGGCAGAAGGGTGCAACCCGTGCAAACCCAAATTAGCACTGATACCCAAGGTGATATTGGAGGATCTGCAGATGCAACTCTACATGGATCAGATGAAGGCACATGTGTTAATCTAAAAATTTATGGGCTTGTGGCCCACCAAAAGAACGTTGCGCAACTGGATCAAATATCACTGGAAGCCAAGTGGGGAAGTGGAGCTCCATCTAGGCTCGAAAGGTTTCTTCACAACGGTCTTCATAAACCTGGAAGATAGAGATAGATTATTTGAAGGAGGGCCATACGTCCATGCATCAACAGAACTGCACATACAACCATGGAAGGAAAATCTCTCCCCAGAAAAAAAAAAAAAGACTTTCAAAAAGGTGTCGGTCTGGTTGAGACTCTATTCCCTACCTTTAGACTACCGGTTACCCTCTACTTTTGAAGCAATAGGGAATAAACTAAGGAAATATATAAAGACCGCAGAAGCCACCCTGAAAGGGAGATACACATCTTACGCAAGAATATTTATAGAGATGGATGTGTCGGAAGCGCTCCCAGAAGCCATAAGCCTCGAATTCAGGGATGAGGAATGGATCCAAAGTATCAATTATGAACGGATCCCCTTCCGATGTAGAAGGTGCCATGAACATGGTCATTTGATCAGGGAATTCCCTCTTAATAAAAATCAGGAAATGAAAAACCCCAAACCACAGCAGGATGAGGATGGGTTTGTTAAAGCAAACACTAGAAGCAGAACCAACAAAAAGCAGAGCAAAGCCCAAGCAATAAATAACCAGAGGTCTGGAATAATCCGGAAGGACGGGATAAAACCAATAAAGGGGCGGAAGCCGAAAATGATACGACAAAAGCTCAGGAAGTAAGAGAACAAACACCAAACGAGCCCACTGACTGACCAAATAACCAGAAGGAATAGGGAAGCTGCACAACCCCGATGGAAGGAGAAATCAGAGACAACAACACCCCCATGCAAGAAGTAGAGGGAGAGGCGGAAATGACACCAAGCGAAGTAGGCACAAAAGATCCGGAACTCAGAGACCTTGTGGAAAGGGAAGGGATAGATCTCACGAACATACTGGAGCAATGGAAAAGACAGGGAGTAGACAATGTACCAACATAGCAACTTGACCGCATCCAATACTTGTTCCTCCTAAGGGAGGAAGCGAAAGCTAGAGGCCTAAAGCGTACACATGGGGAGATTGGACACTTAGGAGTCAAAGCTGGCGAGGGACAGCCACAACTCTCACCCAAGTAGACTCGGAGGAAAAAAGACAGGAAATCAAATAGTCTAGCCCTACAGGAGCATGGAGCACTACTGATAAACGCAGGTAAGATCAAGAAACTCTTTCCCAACTCCCCCTTGCATGTTTAAATGAAGGTTATAACTTGGAATATAAGAGGCCTAAACAACCCAAGAAAACAACAAATCCTTAGGAATAGACTAAAATAGGAACAACCGGATCTCTGTTTTATTCAAGAGACCAAGTGTAATACAAACATAATGGAAACAACCAGTCAACAACAATGGCGCAAGTATAAGATGGTGGCTATTGGAGGCCACCAAATGGGAAGAGGTATCCTCACCCTATGGAACCCACAAGTACTAAGCCTAATAGCAGCCAAAGCGACAAGGCATACCCTTATGGTCCGCATGCAACTCATTGGGAACACATAGGTGATTTTATGCACTAATGTGCATGGACCCCAGGTGTCAGAGGATATGAGAGGAATGCTAAGAGACCTAGAAGATCTTAAAAATCGAGCCAACAACCTCCAATGGATCCTAGCCGGGGATTTCAACATCATCATGTCACTTGCGGAGAAAAAAGGAGGTACAAGAAGATTGGTTAGAGATGCAAAGGAGTTCTCAAAATTCATAGACACAACAGAGATGGTAGATTTGAAAACCAATAATGGCAAGTTCACCTGGAACAATAAGCGAATGAGACAGCATCAAGTAGCAACAAGACTTGACAGATTCCTAGTGTCAGAGTTAATCATTATGCAGGGGCTAACCTTAGACTACAACATCCTTCTATGGGGGGGATCTGATCACTGGCCAGTGCAACTGGAAGCAGGCTTCCAGACCACACCAAAGAACAGACCTTTCAGATTTGAGAAATTCTGGATTGAACACCTGACTTTCAAGGAAAGAATCAAACAATGGTGGTGTGAGGAGCAACCAGAGTAAGGGACAAGGATGTTCAAACTCTATAAGAAACTAAAACATATCAAAAATAGGCTCAAGGAGTGGAACAAGGACACTTTTGGGAATATAAACCAAGAGAAGAACAATATTGAAGAAAAAATGAAAAAGCTCTAGGAAACCTGCATTTTAGAGGGCTACAATGAGGAGCGAAAAAAGGAAGAGATCCAGATGACCTAGGAATGGGAAGAGCGTTGCCAATAAGAAGAAACTCTTTGGCGAAAAAAGTCCCGGATCAGATGGCTAAAGAAAGGAAAATAGAACACCAAGTTTTTTCATAGAACAACCATGGCCAGAAGAGCCCATAACAAAATCCTGAAGATCGGGGATCAGGATGGAATAGAAAGAGAATCACATAAGGACATCGAAACAACTCTGGTAAACCACTTCCACGGGATAGCCCAGGAACCTAACCAAGATAGAACAGAGGCCATATAAAAGATAATCCAGCATATCCCTCGCCTAGTAACAGAAGAACAAAATAACAACTTGAACAAGCCCATTGCGGAGGAGGAAATAGACCAAGCACTCTAGGAAATGCCCAATGGAAAATCCCCAGGCGCAAATGGTTTCATAGTGGAGTTCTTCAAAGCCTGCTGGGAAGTCCTCAAACATGACGTTTCTAGGGTAGTGGAAGACTCTAGAAGGTCAGTCTCCATTTTGAAAGCACTAAATGCTACAATTTACACTTATCGCCAAAGAAAATGAAGCCAAAATCCCCGATCGTTATAGACCTATAGCGCTGTGCAATGTGGTGTATAAGATAATTTCCAAGGTTATAGAAAATAGATTGAAACCACTCCTACCCACACTGGCCTCACAAGAACAGGCAGGTTTCGTGGAAGGAAGGCAAATAATGGACAATATTATCCATGCCCACGAACTTATCCACACCCTGAAGCTTCAAAAAAGAGGGGGAATGATAATACAACTGGACCTAGCAAAAGCTTATGACAAAATTAGCTGGCACTATATGGTCAAGACCCTGGAAGCCTTCGACTTCACCCAACACTGGATCAGGTGGATAGTCAACCTAGTATCCACAACAAGCTTCTTGCTAATAGTAAATGGAGCCCCTGCCAAACCTTATTGGCCCACGAGAGGCATCAGACAGGGATACTCGTTGTCCCCCTTCCTATTCATCCTAATGATGGAAGGTCTTAGTCGAAGCATAAAAAGCGCAACTGCAACATGGGAAATAAAAGGTATGAAACCCTACAAGAATTGCCCAACTTCTACACACCAACAGTTCGTGGATGACACCTTACTTCATGGCATGCCCACGATCAAGGAAGCGAAAGCCTACAAACAAATCTTAGACGAGTTTGGGGAAGCCTCAGGGGCAGAGATAAATCAGTCCAAATCTATGATCTTCTTCTTTAATACCAACCCCACAATCCAAAGGAATTTGGCCAACATCTTGGGCTTTGAACGCAAAGCCCTCCCAACCAAGTACTTGGGCATCCCCCTGACAGACAAAGCCTACAAGCTGTCAACTTGGGAAGGAATAGTCAACAAGCTACAATACTGGGTAAAAAATTGGACATACAGATCCCTCAACCTAGCCGGAAGACTTATCCTAACCAAGTTGGTTTTGCAAGCTATCCCAACCTTTATGATGTTAGTTTTCCCAACCCCCAAGGGGATTCTACAAAAAATAAGAACCATACAAAGGGATTTCCTGTGGCAAGGAGCGGAAACAAGGAAAAAATGGGCACTGGTGGCTTGGGAGAAGGTTTGTAAACCAAAAATAAAAGGAGGCCTGGGGTTCCACGACTCGCACGTGACCAATGACGCCTATGGGGTGAAACTCTAGTGGCGTTGGGTCAAAGAAACTACCACACCATGTGATGCAGGAGCATCGCCAACTCATCAAGCGAGCCAGCGCGGAAGCGGAAGACGACTGGAAGGCGTCCAACACAAATTTTGAAAACACCTTGAAATCGTTGCGCAAACATTAATGTGATAAATTAATAAGGTGCACTTTATGTATTGTAATGGACCTTGAGCGGATAGCTCTCGTCCTTTAGTAGATAGACGACATTTAATATAGTTAATGCTAGTAGATAGGATTTTAATTCATAGATTAGACAATTTTAGAGAACAGGAGGGAAACGAATATAAACACCCTCATTGTATCATTGTAACAGGAGCCTGAGCATAGAACAGAAGAAGAAGAGCAAGAACAAGTAGCGAGTTGTATAGAGAACACCCATGTACTGATATTTGAATTAATAGAAGAAGATTGGTTCAAATTCATGGTCTTGTGTTTAATTCTCTGTGTGTTGATGTTGATATGCTCATAAATGTTTGATTCCCGTTATGCATTTGCTTTGATATGCTGTGCATATGATTTCATGGTTGAATTGAAGTCTGAAGGGGTGAAGGAATGAGTTTCAATTGTTTCTCTATTTGAGCCAGAGGATTCCTGTAAGGAGTGCAGTCGAATTGTCCGCAAGGAGTGAGTTGACAGAGGGTTAAAATAGGGATAACTTTGATTCTCGTTCACCCATAAGTGAAATTGGGTTGTTGAAGCCGTGCAAGGAGTGCGCAGGCCAAGGGAGAGTCTCAGTTGTGAATATGAGCAGAAGCTTTGGAGGACTGCTGCTGCAGGCGTGCGCAGAGTCAGGGGAGGCTGAACACTTGAAGTGTTTGCAGAGTTGCCGCAAGGAGTGCGAGCAAAGGGTTCTCTTTTCTAAGAGACTGAGAAGCTGAAAAAAAAAAAAGCTCAGGAGGAGTAAAGCCTTCAAATCTGTTGGAGGACCGCACATGAGGTTTCACATCAAAGAAATTCTCAAGGAGGGAGAAGCGACAATCAAGACCTTATGGAGGGAACTTGTGAAAATCCCGTCAGCCGTCAGATCCGACGGAGTAGCGAGGAAGTTACAGCCACATCCAGAGTTCGAGCTCGAAAGTTTGTGAGCTGTTGGATCAGTAGTTAATTTCCCATCAACCATCAAATTTAGTAGGAGTTGAAACGGGTTTAATCCCTAGTGAGTAGAGGAGAAGCCCCAGAGGAGTCATCGGGATATTGGAGTCATCGGGGTTTCAAAGGTTAAGAATCAGAGACCTTGTGAGTCTCGAAACTCTGGAGAAATCCTAGCCGTTGATCTCGGCAAGACACGCGTCAGAAATCTGGAAAGGAGTCGGGGTTCGGCACTTCGTGAACTCCGGGAGTAAAGAAATCACAGCATCAGGATTCGCAATCGCACGATGTCCGATAGAGCGACGAAGGGATAGTGACGTGGAGGAGTCCATTCTCACGTGCATCGGGAATCGGTGTATCGGGATTATTGGTGACGTGAGAATCATTGCAGGAGAGGTCGCGAAACTCCGAAACGCGACGCCCAAATAACCACAAGCGTTTGAGTGGAGGACAGGTGTCACCCCATATCGGGGTTCGGGACTTAGAAAATTTCAGGAACGAGTGAAGTTGAGATTGCGATTTCCCGATCATTAAGGGAGATCAACCACGAGAGTTACTGTGGGTGTAGATAATTCCCGATAGGGGATTAGAAGGACTCTGTAGTTCTTCGGGCCGAGGGTAATAGAAGATCCTGTGAGCGGACGTGCCCTGGGTGGCGCGCCTGCGTCACCATGGGTCAACCTGTGGAAGGCAAAGTATGCCTCGAAAATTTGCGACCAGGACAAAATCCGCTTCAGAGGCACCAGGGAAGGTTCTGCCATCTAGAACCTAGCTTGGTGCAATAAGACTTGGATCCAGACACACAACTTTTGGGAAATAAGAAATGACAGAACCGCCCGATTTTGGGAGGATACTTGGCAACATGAACCTATAATGGAAAAACCGGCCAAGGAGGAACTTCAATAGGAGATGATGGCGCAAGGCAAAACTCGAGTCTACCATTACTAGAAACAAGAAACAGATCGCAACAAATGGAGAATCTGGAACACTCTCACCCCACAGACTAGAGACTAGACCGCAACAACAGTAAAAGAGGTGGAGGAGGAATTGGGGAGACGAAAAATTGCAGTCACGGACGGAAACGACCAACTGAGATGGGGGCACAAAGTTGGCGAGGAATTCAATCTTAGAGAAGTACGCCACTATATAGTGAACCAGGACCAAGAAGACTCGACACATCAATGGGACAAGCTCTGGAATAGCCTCCATTGGCCAAAAATAAAAATCTTCCAGTGGTTAATACTACACAACCGAATCTTAACTTGGGAAAACCTAAAGAAGAGAGGATTCATAGGCCCTTCAAGATGTCACCTATGTGAAGAAAAGGAGGAAACAATGAACCATCTCCTCGATGAATGTCCCTACACAATAGAAGTATGGGACTAGGCAACAGGCATCTTCCGACAGTCTAATAGGATCAGAGGTAATATTTCCGCAACTATAAACACCTGGAAGGAAAACTACAACAAAAACGAAGAGGCGAATCTTTGTTTGACCCTCATTCTCGGCATGATCATTTGGGCAATATGGAAGGAACATAACCAACGCATCTCCAAGAACCAAAGATGGACGACAGGAAAGATCAAGGAAATAATAATCTCCACGACAAGAGAAACGATACTGAGCCGCAACTGCCAAACAGGAGGAGCGCAACTCACAAACCAGGATCTCCAAATTCTAGAGGCTTTTCAACTGAAGGAAGGAGGCAACCCTAATCAGGTAAGACGACTGCCAGAACTACAAGTAGGTGAGCGTAACTGGAAACCGCCACCAGAGGGCTTCCTCAAGCTGAATTTCGACGGGGCGTCGAAAGGTAACCTAGGACGGACAGGTACGGGGGGAGTAATCAGGGACAGTGAAGGAAAAATTATCCGACTGTACACTGGGAGTTTGGGGAACTCAACCAACAACGCCGTGGAATTTGGAGGCCTGGAGACCAGCCTTGAGATACTACACCGGAAAGGGATGACCAACGTCATAGTGGAAGGAGATTCCATGCTGGTCATCAACACAATAAGGAAACTCCAAAATGACACCAGAGTGGGAAAAATTCAGAGGCACTAGCGCTTGGCTTACTCCCTGCAAAAAATTAAGGAGCATTTGCAGATGAGGATCACAGTGAAGTTGTGCTGGGGCCGAAGGTCAGCAAATGGACTAGCGGATAGAATAGCTAACGAAAGGGTAGACAAGGAAGGACCAGAATTGGATTCCACATGGAGTAACATCCCAAATGGTTAGTTTCAGACAAACTGTACCCAACTAGCGGCAAAGGACTACGACGACAGCCAAAGTACAGACGACCACATCGAGGCTGAAGGCGCATAATTAATTTAATGGCAAGGAGGATCCATGCAGAATCCGATAGGCCACCATTTAAACACGAGTTACAATGCAGATCACAGTCACACCACAAGAGGAGGTACGACACCATGGTCCTGTCAATAGAATGAAGTACAGGGGTTGTTCGTGGGAGAGCAGAAAGGTTAATCCGCAGACAACAAAGGATGAAGATCAAAAGGATAGTTCGTGGGCAGAAATGGGTACACCTCATCCACACATAGATACGGTGGGAGGAAATGATTGGAGTACAACGTGCAAGGCAAATGATTGGCGCAGGGACGATGGTAGGGTTCCCAAGAGCACACACTCTGAAACAGTGAAAAAGGACCAAAAGGTACACCTTTACGGGAGACCCATGATTACCAGGATAAGATCGCAGTCGGGAAAACCCCTTAAAAGAAGAAGCATCAGGGATAACTACAGACCAGTGAGCAGCAATTACAGAGACCAGGAAGGGGCGAATAGAAGCGGAGGACGAAGTCAAGACATAAGCCATCGCATTCAAACTGAGATGGTAAGAATGAAGAATACCTAGAGCAAGAGGGGCCCCTAGGGGGAGGAACTTCCAACAAGCGCCCAAAATATCACAAGGATGGAGTAGGCGGCTAGAGAGGTCAAAGGCACCTTTCTTGCGTAGGTCAATCCAAAGGGCAAAGTGGTCATCGACAGGTGGGAGCGAGAAGTCAACACCAAGCGCCAGAGCAAATCCTGGGAGGAACTCATCCAAGAAGCGAACGAGATAAGGGACCCAGGGGCCACACAACCCAGGACAACCCTCTACCACAAAACAATGGAGGAAACTTGGCGCACAAAAATGTTGATAAGTAAGCTGAGAGCTGACAGGAACGAGACCATCAAGGTGGCAAACCGTGGCCACAAGAAGGAGCTCATAGAAATTCTGAGCCACCTCAACAACCTGGAGGCCAACGCAAGAAGAATAACAGAGGACCAGAGGAGCCAAAACGAAAAAATGGAACAAATAGCCGGACAATTCCAACTCTACCTTCGCTATGTCCACCACATGGACATCACTCCAGCAGACCGACACGGAACACCGACTTGCATCAGAAAGACACGCACGGTGAAACAGAGAAAGGAGAATGAGGCAAGAAAGGAAGGAAATGAAAGCCATCCAATCCTCTTAGACTAGCGCAGTCTCAACCCATGGTCATTTTGTTTATCAGTGTATGAGTAACCCTTGTTATACGTTCTTGGTTTTTATGTATATGTTATGGTATAGTTTTTTCAAACGAATTTTCGGAGACTAGGTCGGTTTCCCAAGGTGGTGGCCCAACCATCCCCTCGCTTATGTAGACAACGCAACTTCGGGATCCCCGATCTGATTTCTTTTTTGGCAGATCAAGAGATACCCCTCTTTTCCTTTTTTAACCATATTTTTCTTAATAATATAGAATTTCAAACTCACTTTAAAAATAAAATAAAATTGTTTCACCAAATTCCAATGAAAAAGTTTAAAAGATCAAATTTTTAGACAATGCCGCTTTAAAAATACCAAGATTGAGGTAAAAAAAAAGTTAAAAAGAGAGAGGAAATAGTCGCGACATGAATCAATAATATAATGAGATAGAGGGCAGACTATCACATATATAGAGACTCGAATGACCCAAATGTATTTGAATGTGTCTCATGTGGCCATAAACATGTTTTTTCACATCCGGGCCGACTGAAATGAATGATAGCTTGGAATAAAAAATAAACCGAGGGTTTTTGAGGGTTCTGTGGAGTACTAAATGGGAGTTGTCGACGCCGATGTCGCGCCGTCGGTGTTCTCTACAGTGAATCAAGGCTAGGTGAGAAGCGTCGTGTTCGTCTTTTATGTTGTCGACAGAAACGCTTAAGATTTCGACTGGTAAGAATTTTTTATTTCCCGATTCGACAAAATGTAGAATTCTAATTGAATTTATCGTTTAATGATTCTACCCGTGGAGAAATTTAGAGAAAAATTCTCTGGAACGATATTTTCTGGTGTTTATAATTTTTTTTGACTTCAGATTTACAGAGGAGCGACTTTGACAGTCCGAAGGTACATGAAATTGAAAACCGTGGAAAATATTATTTTTGTTGGAAGTTGTTTGGTTGTGAATGCTTTTTCTTTCTTTTGGTGAAATATGGTTGTAAGAGAGCTGCAATACCTGTTAATTCAGAGATGTTTTGCCGTTTAGGGTAAGTTTTATGTTAGTGGAACGCAGATCATGAAATGTTTGAGCTCCAATGACTCTAGGACGGACTTCTCGCCATTGGAAACTGCACAACAATATTCACAGCAGAGCTCCCAAAAACGGCAAAATGAAGTGCTAGACAGGAGTAAAAGTCATTTAATTTATAATATTTTTATAAATTTGTAATTTCATAATATTTCAAAAAAATTGTATTTTCCTTCTTAATAAGGGTATTTGTAATTTCCATCTCAATAAGGAGTTGACATTTGGCAGTTAAAAAATAAAAAAAATATTAATAAGAAAATGACACCTTTTTTGCTTTCTAACATGTTGTCCTAAACCATTGGGTTACCTGCCAGCTGTTCTTACTTGGGATTTCTCCTCTTTTTCATGCTCTGCTAACTATGACACCTTTTTTGCTTTCTAACCCGTCGTCCTAAACTGCTGGGTTACCTGCCGGCTGTTCTTACTTGAGATTTTCCCCCCACCGTTTCTGTTGATTTCGCACAGGGCCCAAAAATGTAGGGGGAGGTGTGGGTTCAGCTCATCCAACCAACTATTCTTCTTACTTGAGATTTGTCCCCCACCACCTCTGTCGATTTTGCACAGGCCCCTAAAATGCAGGGGGAGGTGTGGGTTCAACTCATCCCACCAGCTATTCCTCCTTGAAATTTGCCCCCCTGCCTTTAAACCTAGGTCTTCCCACATTTTTACCTGCATCATCTTCACAACACTTTTAACCTAAAAGAAGGAGATTGAAAATCAATCCAAGCATATGGCCAAGCCTTATTTTTCGAAAAAGTGAGACAGAAGAGAGATTTCAGTGTCACTATTTGATTGGTCAAGTTCCGACCTTTCGATCATAGCTTTTCGGATATTTCACCCTTTGAAAATAGAGAGAGCATTCCGAGTGAGAGAGGTTGTGGGTTCATAACCGCTTAAAAGATCCATCGAAATTTTGGAAAAAAGAGAGATTCTAGATCATCCCTCTAACATATCTTCATTTTCTACATGCCAAAATCCAAAGAGACCGCAAAACACAATCATTTTCCCTCAAAATTCGAAGGCTTACAGGAACGCAGAGCTCGACGATAGAAAACTCCTCTGTAACTTGGGTTACTAAAGAAGAAGAATTCCTTTCAACATACCCAATCGAGGTCTCCGTGGAATTAGAGTTGCGCTCTTCGTTGTTTTGAATAGGGGCTTCAATGTTGCCATTAGCTCCGAAGATTCGTAATGCAAGAGCACCATTCAATCGTTTGATTTTTTGGTTGGGTCCATACAAGCCAGAAAATTCACAGATTTCAATCAAGTTGGTGGGTGAAATGCATGAAAAAGAAGAGAAACGATTGATTTTTTTAATACTTTACGTGTCAGAGCCGTATGAGTTCCCGACACACGACCACCTAGATTCAACGTCCCGGCTTCCCCTTAGATGTGTCAGTCTATCCATCTTAGAATTTGCTTCAAAATTACTCCTCTTCTTCTAATGCATAAAATATTCATTCCTCTTCTCCTCGTGCATAAAAAAGTCGCAGCCGTTGAGTATATTCCATGGTGTTAACAACTGTGACTTTTTCACTTCACCTTATAATTATCAAAATCATGATACGAAGTATAATCTATGCATCTTAAGAGGTTTTTTAAGATAAACAATTTTGCTAAATCTCGTTAATTTTTTATACATATAGTTATTTTGACAATTTAAATCTATATAGATACCATGAAAAATATTTAGATTAAATTTTGAATTGATAATGTTACAACTATAAATTTAGGCCAAACAGACGATGAAAATAAAAATGATTAAGTGAATAATACCCCACACCAAAATTCAATGATTAAGTGTTGTCTCTGCCCTATTCAACTTGAATAGCGGTCCATTCTTCTAAGCACACCAACCCCATAGGGTCTTCTCTCAGTGAACCGGTGACATAGTGCCTATGTTTGTGGGATATTAAATAATATCTCTAATTTCATTAGATATTGATAAATACCTCCCAAAATCCTTTTGTTGAACCCCCCTCCCAATACATCTTTCCAATAAATGAAACCCCTATTTAACTAGATACCCCTTTTTATACCCCCCAATACCTATAAACCCCTTGAGATCCCACATCCCCCCCAATACCTACAATATATTGACTTTATTTTTCATAATTAAAAAAACCCCTTTATGAATGAACGTGATAAGATATTGGTCAACAAGGTGAAGGCATCGTGACCAACCCTTCAAATCTAGAAAATGACACAAATTAATCTCCATATATGACTAGATTTGAATTATAGTGCGTATGCGTGCCACTAGTGAAGTATTTGCTTCCCAAGTATAATCACAATACTCAAACATCACTTGTCACGCTCAGTTGGCACCTCTGCCTATACACTGTACAGTAAGTGAAGTTGCGTGGTATTCACGGTGCACCTTCCATGAATCTTCTAGAAAAGTATCATTTATATATCCTCTTTTATCTATATAAACAAGGTTACCTTACCTCGGTTTGTTGTTTGGGTTTAAAACTTCATATCTAGTTTGTGTTGAGTTTTTGGGTACCTTGGAAAGTGGTCCCCTTGCGGTTGTGTTTCTCTAACGACAAGAGGGAATTGATTGGACCCTTGTACTTTACCTTTTGTTCTAATTTCACTTTGATTTAGGAGATTTAAGTTAAAATTGAAATTTTGTCATCTTAGGAAAAAGTGACATTTAATTCACTTTGTAGGTGAATTAAAGGACATGAGGCAAACTTAGGAAACTTAACCGAAAGTGGGTTTTTAAGTGAGATACTTGTGAGAAGATCTCACCCATCAATTAGAGATGGCAAGAGATGATTTTGGTCATCAATCTCTAGGTTTGGCCTAAGGATGGCTAAAGAGGGCACAAGGGGGCAAGAGAGGCATCATTCTTGTTTTTTTCACTTGGAGAGTTTAGAGAGGAGCAAATGGATGAGAATGGAGGCATTGGGCGAGGCTAACTTGGGCGTCTTCATTCATGGAGGGCGCAAGGAGGCTTAGGGCTTCATTTATTTGTTGTGTGTGTTCTGCTTGGTGGAGGGCGCACTTGAGGAGGAGGGGCAAGCTTTGCAGGCACATGTTGGAGTGAGGCTTTTGCAGATTTGATTGGCAAGGGTTTGAGGCAACATACAAGAGGCAATTTGTGTGCAAGGGTTTCTCAAACAACCAAAGGAAAGATCAAGGTCGCATTGGTGGTTGGTCAAGGAAGGGAAGGGCGCACTTCTTGGGCGCATTCTTCGAGGAGCCTTCTTGCATAGCTTGAGAGGAGCTTGCAAAGTGTACAAGTTCCATTGTATTTACTTCCTTGTTGTATTCCATGCTTGAGACACTCCATATATATACATATACTCTAAACTGACTTTCCTCGGGGGGGTTTTGTCCAGGGTCATGTTCACCAAAAATTACACTTGTTCATTTTTCATGTATGCTTAGTTGTATATCAGCAGTAGGAGCTTGTATAGATTTGTTTTATGGTATTTGCATGTGCTAACATCAGTTCTAAAACCACTTGCAAGGGCACCATAAAAGAGCACTTAACCATCAGTTTGAAGGGAGTTTTCTTGGCATAAATTTCAGACCTGTTTGCTGTCCTAAAACAATAGCAAGGACAACTTTGATAAAGTAAACTTAGAGCCCAACAAGAGGTCAAAGAAAGGCCTGTTGGGCAGCCTTTAGTTCCTAAAAAATCTACATGGTATCAAAGCGTAGGTGGCTAAGAGTTTGCTGATTTGTAGAGCATATGGTGGGCAGTTTGTTGGACTGTTTTGGACAGTTGTGGATAGCCTCTTTTCACACCTGTGTTGACAGGAGTGAGTCTGTACTCTTTTGCAGTGTTTAGCATTAGGTTGAGTTTCAGTGGGTAGTCATGTCGGTGACTTAGATGAGGGCAGAGGATAGGCTAGCCGGAGCTAGCAACTGGTCCCCTTGGAAGACCAAGATTGTATTTGTCTTGGAGGATCTTGAACTATGGGATATAGTTCAAGCTCCAGTGGTTCTTCCTCTTGTCACCGCTCCCTTGCTGGTAGCGGAGTTCAGGAAGAGGAACACCAAGGCTAAGAGGATTATCTATGATACGGTGAGAGGCCATGTCATACCCCATTTGACTGGGAAGGACTATGCCTTTGAGATGTGGAACTCATTGTGCAAGCTCTACCAGAGTCCTAATCAGAACCGAAAGATGGTTCTGCAGGAGAAGCTCATGAGCATTTAGATGCTCAAGTCAGAGTCGGTGACCTCATACCTCAGGAGATTTACATAGACTTGAGATGAGTTGGCAACAGTTGGGGAGATTGTGGACCCCATGGTTTTGGTGAGGACAGCCTTAAGCAACTTCTCCAAATCTTTGGGGTCTTTTGTGCGAGGAATAGTGGCCAGGGAGGCCATGCCCAGTTGGGAGAGACTCTGGGACGACTTCGTACATGAGGAGTTGAGATGCAGCTTTGGATCTTCAGGCCAACAACATATTGCAGAGGGGGAGGAGGATCTTGCTCTTTGGACAAAGGGCAAGAAGAAGATCGGTTAGGGTGCTAGACAGGGTCCCAAGGGAGGGGCCAAGCCACATGAGAGTGGTAGTGGGAAAGAGAGAGACATGAGCAAAGTGAGATGCTTTGCTTGTGGAGAGATGGGACACTGGGCTAGACAATGTCCCAAGAAGAAGAAGAAGCAACAGGATGGCACTGTAGCGACAACAGAGGAGGAGGAGTTCACTGCTTAGTTTGAGAGGGAGTGTGCTTTTATAGGTTGTTGTTTGTCAGTTGAGACCCCATCCAACAGTTGGTGCATGGACATAGTTGAGGAGGTCCCACAAATGAGAGTGTTGTATCTCATGGGACGCAGACTCAGTTTTCGAGGACACCATATTCAAGGGTGACTGGTCCACCTGAGACATCTTCAGTTTCAGAGTTGCTGAGCAAACAAACAGTTGGTGCAGAGGCTTGAGAGCATCAGAGATTGATGAGAGTGAATAGGGCGCCAGAGAGGTTTGACTCTCACTTGGCTATGGAGACGAGCATATCAGTTTTAGATTCCACTTCAGGTGGAAGTCACTTGCTGAGAGACCAAGGTGAGGATCTTGGTGAGATGCTAAGATCCAGATACTCTTGGTGAGATGCCAAGAGATGAGACTCTTGGTGAGATGCCAAGAGCCAGAGACTCTTGGTGAGATGCCAAGAGGTAGAGATCCTTGGTGAGATGCCAAGGTAGGGATCTTGGTGAGATGCCAAGGTATATTTGGTCGAGCAGATCAGAGTCAGAGGCCACTTTTGATGATCAGGGTACAATCATACTCACCAAGTATTTGCTAGTAGGCAACAGTGTCCACTGTGTTGAGTTTTGTACATTGGGAGGTGTTCCCCATGTGTTTCTGCTCTCCTAGACACATGTGGGATGGACTATACACTTTGTGCCTTGTACTTTGTGTCTAATTTCACTTTGACTTAGGAGTTTAAAGTCAAAAGTGAAATTTAGTCATTTATGCCTAAAATGACTATTAATTCACTTTGTGGGTGAATTAGAGACATAAAGTGAACTTAGGGAATTTAACCCAAAGTGGGTTATTGAGTGAGATTATTTTTGAGTGATCTCAACCTTTGATTAGATGGGAGATGGGATGATTTCAACCATCGATTTCTTAGGTTTCCTTATGGAGGTTCAAGAGGGGCGCAAAGGGTGAAGGAGAGCTCATAACTTCATTTGCTCACTTGGAGAGAAAGAGAGGGAGATTTGCTATGAGGTAGCTTGAGCTTGGGCGCATGCTTTCATGGAGGGAGGCATTCAACTTCTAGCTTCGTTTATTTACTAAGGAGTGTTCATTACTGTGGAGGGCGCACTTGTTGAGGAGGGTGCATCAGTAGTGGGGAGGACTTCTACCCATCAGGTTGCAGTGAGATTAGTTGCAGAGGGAGGCCACACAACAGAGCTTTATTCATGTGGAGGGGTTTTCTATTCTGAGCTCACAGCTTGCATCTGGAGCAGTTTCAGTGGTTTTGAGAGCTTGTATGGGGGGCACACCTGGTTCTTTTGGACTTGTATTTCATCTTGGATCAAGTTGCTATTGTATCAGGTTCATCTATATTTTGTACTTGCTGTATTCCACCATCTGCTTTCCTCATATATAGACATATATTCCAAACTGGTTTTCCCCGGGGGGGTTTTATCCAGGGTCATGTTGACCAAAAATACCCGTGTACAAAATGATGTGTGTTAGTCTTTTAGATCTGCTTATTTTCAGGTGTAAAGATCATTAGGTGTGTTGTATTTATTTTAGTATGCATGTGCTAACTTCTGGTTACTAAAACTACATGCTAGAGCACCTAAAATTGCAAGTACAACCGTAACAAATCAACAAGAAGTTCCTGAACTGTTGGCTGTCCTAAAACAACAACAAAACAATTACATAACAGTTGAAACTTAGAGCCAATCTGTGGTCAAAGACAGACCCAGTTGGCAAGCTTGATAGGACCTGGAAATCTTCATGGTATCAGAGCTGAGGTGGCTGAACTTTTGAGCAGTTTGGACAACACATGTGTTGGCTGTCATATACATCTTCTTGGCAGAATTTTGTGGACAACATTGACTCATTCAGTGGTTGTTAGAGGGCAGATTTTTGTAGAGGACAGTTGGGCAGTTTTGGCACTTTATCATCAGTCTCTTTTCACACCTACGGAGTAGGAGTGAGGCTGATTTGATTTGACCTCTTTTCACACCTATTTTGTTAGGAGTGAGGTCAGATTACGCTTGTCTCTTTTCACACCTGTGTTGATAGGAGTGAGGCAGCGTTTTCCTTGGCAATTTGAGCATCAGTTGGGAGTGCAATTTGGCAGACATGTCAGCATCTCAGATGAGAGTTAAGGACAGGCTAGCTGGGGCTAGCAATTGGTCGCCTTGGAAGGCGAGGATGGTCTTTGTCTTAGAGGACCTCGAGCTATGGGACATAGTCGAGGCCACTGTTCTAGTCATTCCTGTCACTGCCCCTGTCTTGGTGACAGAGTTTAGGAAAAGGAACAACAAGACAAAGAGGACCATTTGTGATGTAGTTCGTGATCATATCATACCCCATTTGACGGGGAAGACTTATGCGTACGAGATGTGGTCATCTCTATGTAAGTTGTATGAGAGCTCCAATGAGAACCAGAAGATGGTTCTTCATGATCGACTCAGGGGCATTCGCATGCTCAAGGATGAGTCGGTAACTTCATTCCTTGGTCGCTACACTCAGATCAGAGACGAGCTTGGAGCCGTCAGAGAGCTTGTTGATCCTAACTCTTTGGTGAGGCAAGCTATGAATAGCTTCACCAAACCGTGGGGTCCATTTGTACGTGGCATTGTTGCCAGGGAGGTCATGCTTACATGGGAGAGGATGTGGGATGACTTCGTCCAGGAGGAGATTAGGCTTGTAGCCGAGGCTTTTGGATAGCGGTAGCAGCAACAACAACAATCTGGTCAGGGTGATGAGGATCTTGCTCTTTAGACAAAGGGCAAGAAGAAGGTAGGCCGTGGGGGTTGGCAGGGTCCCAAGTTTGGGGCCACACCACAAGGGAGTGGAGGAGAGAGCAACAATGGTTAGAGCAGTGGTCAGAGGAGAGATATGAGCAAAGTGAAGTGCTTTGTTTGTAAGAAGTTCGGGCACTATGCTGGACAATGCCCTAACAAGAAGAAAAAGATGGGCGGTACCGCAGCTATAGTAGAGGAGGCAGATTTCCAGACACAGTTTTAGAGAGAGTGTGCTTTCATCATATGCTGCACTTCAGTTGAGACGACATCCAGTATCTAGTATATTGACAGCGGGGCTTTGAGCCATATGACTGGAGTTCGAGAGCACTTGACTGATCTCAGAAACACCGAGGTCAGGATAGAGATTGCTCTTGGACATGACACATTGGTCAGAGTTGCTGGGGTTGGCACAGTTACCTTTCAGAGAGATAGCATGCCACCTATATCGTTCAGGGATGTTCTCTATGTCCCTGGGCTGAAGAAGAATTTGATTTCAATTTCCACCCTCCAGGATAGAGGTTTTGAGGTGACATTCAGAGGCACCGAGGTATTCATTCATCCTCGGAGGTCTTCGGCTGCCTCAGTACAGGTGATTGGAGTGAGGGATGGGAAACTGTTCAGATTGCTTTTTCAGCCTCTTCATGCATTGGCAGTGAGCAACGATAACAATAGATAGATATATGAGTTATGGCATCGTAGGATGGCCCGCCTACATCATGGAGCTCTTGGAGGACTGAGAGAGGTTGTGACCGGAGTGCCACAGATCAATATAGAGCATCAGGATGTTTGCAGAGGGTGTGCGCTTGGTAAGTTTACCAAGGCCTCGTTCCCCAACAGTGACACCATGTCAGCTGGGATACTGGATTTAGTACACACGAAGGTGTGTGGGCCCATGACTCGAAAGTCCTTGAGTGGTTGTGAGTACTATCTCACATTTATTGATGACTACTCAAGGAAGACTTGGATCTATTTCCTAAAGGCCAAGAGTGAGGTCTTCACACGGTTCCAAGAGTTCAGAGCTCTTGTGGAGAACCAATCGGGAAAGAGGATCAAAGTCTTGCGGTTGGATAACGGGGTAGAGTATTCCTCGAGATAGTTTGTAGACTTCTGTGCCTAGCATGGCATTAGAAGACAGATGATCGTACCATACAACCCCCAACAGGACGGGGTTGCCGAGAGGAAGAACCGGGCCATTACTGGTGCAGCGAGATCCATGCTGCATGATCAGAGTTTGCTTTTGTACTTATGGGCAGAGGCATGTGTTACTGCAGTTTACCTGCAGAACATGAGCCCCCACAGGATATTGGGGAAGATGACTCTTGAGGAGGCCTTCACTGGTAAGAGGCCCGATGTCGAGCACATTAGGATCTTTGGGTGCTTGACCTTTTCTCATGTCCTCTTGGAGAGGAGGACAAAGCTAGACCCCACAGCCCAGCAGGGGATTCTATTTGGATACTCAGAGGTGTCCAAAGCCTATCGCATCTACATTCCTCCACTTAGGAGAGTGGTGGTGAGCAGAGATGTTAGATTTGAGGAGGATAGGGCTTTCCAGAGATCTCTTGAGTCGAGAATTAGATTTGAGGATGATGTAGAGGCATTGATTGCAGTCTCAGAGGGAGCACAGCCTCAGGTCTCAGGTACACCAGTATCAGGGATGACAGGGTCACCTTGCACAGCTTTAGAGTCATAGACAGAGCATGTCCAGTTAGATGGGTCACAAACTTCAGGATCTCAGAGTGTTGAGACGAGTCTTGAGGCAGTGACTCTTGGGCAGAGAGACCTTACTTCTTCGTTGACCACTTCAGGGAAGAGGAGACCTAGATGGTTTCAGGAGACCCTGAAGGAGGCGAGAGAGAATGTAGGGGAGCCTAAGAGCCAGGTCAGAGAGAGCAGGCCACCAGTCAGATTGGGAGCATATTTAGCACTAGTGACAAGTATCAGGGATACTGAGCCACAGACATTTGCGCAGGCAGTGGACCAACAGGTTTGGAGAGAGGCCATGGTAGAGGAGTATGACTCCATTGTGCGCAATGATGTCTGGGATGTGGTTCCGAGGCCAGTGGGGAAGTCAGTTTTGACTTCCAGGTGGTTGTACAAGACCAAGATTGCTGCAGATGGCAGCATTGAGAAACAAAAGGCCCGTTTTGTGGCGCGAGGCTTCTCTCAGATTGAGGGAGTCGATTATGACGAGACTTTCGCACCGGTTGCGAGATACACCTCCATCAAGAGTATCATTGCCATAGCAGTAAAGATGTGTTGGAGCATTCACCAGATGGATGTGAAGACTGCATTTCTGAATGGCTTTATTGATGAGGAGGTGTACATAGAGCAGCTACAGGGGTTTGAGGTGAGTGGCAGGGAGACTCACGTGTGTCTTTTGAGAAAGGCACTACATGGTCTGAAGCAAGCTCCCCGAGCTTGGTATTCTCGCATAGACACTTATTTGCTTCAGATGGGCTTCGAGAAGAGCGATGCCGATCCTAACCTCTATTTCATCATTAGAGGTGAGGACACGCTTTTTCTCATCTTATATGTGGATGATTTGTTCATCATTGGAGCCGAGGATCTCATATTTGAGTGCAAGCTGGGACTTGCATCAGAGTTTGAGATGAGTGATATTGGATTGATGCACTACTTTCTGGGTATGGAGGTATGGCAGGAGGAGGGTCACATATTTCTCGGGCAGGGGAAGTATGCAGTAGATATTTTGAGCAGGTTTCAGATGGAGGTCTGCAGACCCATGTCTACACCTATGATTACCAACTCGAAGGAGCTTAGTGCTTCAGATAGCCAGTTGGTAGATGCCACAGTTTACAGGCAGTTGATCGGTTCGCTCATGTATCTGGTCAACACCAGACCAGATACTTGTTTTGCTGTGAACACTCTCAGTCAGTGCATGGTTGAGTCGAGGAGTGTTCACATGGTTGGGGCAAAACACGTTTTGAGGTACATTGCTGGGACAGTTGATTATGGCCTAGACTATGTCAGAGGAGATGGAGTCAGTTTGGTTGGCTACACAAACTTAGATTGGGTAGGATGTGCTGCTGACAGAAAAAGCACCTCAGGGTGCTACTTTAGTTTGGGGTCAAGACTTGTTCCCTGGTTCAGTCGGAAGCACAAGTTAGTTGCTTTGAGTTTGATCGAGGCAGAGTATATGGTGGCCAGTCAGGCCAGTTGCGAGGCCATTTGGCTTCGTAAGATGCTGGTTGGTTTGTTTGGTCATGAGATGCCACCGACCATCATTCACTGTGATAATCAGAGTTGCATAAAACTCTCTAAGAATCCAGTGTTTCATGACCGGTCGAAGCATATTGAGACCAGGTACCACTTCATTCGTGATTGGGTTCAGAGAGGGGTAGTTCAGTTGCAGTATGTATTGACAGATGATCGGGTTGCAAATATTCTCACCAAGGCCCTGCCAAGGGGCAAACATGTCTACTTCAGAGACAAGATGGGCTTGGTGAGGAACACCTTCCTCGGTAAGAGGGAGTGTTGAGTTTTGTACCTTGGGAGGTGTTCCCCATGTCTTTTTGCTCTCCTAGACACATGTGGGATGGACTATACACTTTGTGCCTCGTACTTTGTGTCTAATTTCACTTTGACTTAGGAATTTTAAGTCAAAAGTGAAATTTAGTCATTTATGCCTAAAATGACTATTAGTGACATAAAGTGAACTTACAGAATTTAACCCAAAGTGTGTTATTGAGTGAGATTATTTTTGAGTGATCTCAACCTTTGATTAGATGGGAGATGGGATGATCTCAACCATCGATTTCTTAGGTTTCCTTATGGAGGTTCAAGAGGGGCGCAAAGGGTGAAGGAGAGCTCGTAACTTCATTTGCTCACTTGGAAAGGAAGAGAGGGAGCTTTGCAATGAGGTTTGTTGCATGAGGTAGCTTGAGATTGGGCGCATGCTTTCATGGAGGGAGGCATTCAACTTCTAGCTTGGTTTATTTATTGAGGAGTGTTCATTACTGTGGAGGGCGCATCAGTAGTGGGGAGGACTTCTACCCATCAGATTGCAATGAGATCAGTTGCAGAGGGAGGCCACACAACAGAGCTTCATTCTTGTGGAGGGGTTTTCTATTCTAAGCTCATAGCTTGCATCTGGAGCAGTTTCAGTGGTTTTGAGAGCTTGTATGGGGGGCACACCTTCCTAGGGCGCACCTGGTTCTTTTGGACTTGTATTTCAGCTTGGATCAAGATGCTATTGTATCAGGTTCATCTATATTTTGTACTTGTATTCCACCATCTGCTTTCCTCATATATAGACATATATCTCAAACTGGTTTTCCTTGGGGGGGGTTTTTATCCAGGGTCATGTGGACCAAAAATACATGTGTACAAAATGATGTGTGTTAGTCTTTTAGATCTGCTCATTTTCAGCTGTAAAGATCATTAGGTGTGTTGTATTTATTTTAGTATGCATGTGCTAACTTCTGGTTACTAAAACTACATGCTAGAGCACCTAAAATTGCAAGTACAACCGTAACAAATCAGCAAGAAGTTCCTGAACTGTTGGCTTTCCTAAAACAACAACAAAACATTTACATAACATTTGAAACTCAGAGCCAATTTGTGGTCAAAGACAGACCCAATTGGCAAGCTTGACAGGACCTGAAAATCTTCACACTGCAAGGACGAGATTGGAGGGTTGAGTGACACTTTCCTCAGTAAGAGGGAGTGTTGAGTTTTTGGGTACCTTGGAAAGTGGTCCCCTTGTGGTTGTGTCTCTCTAACCACAAGAGGGAATTGATTAGACCCTTGTACTTTACCTTTTGTTCTAATTTCACTTTGACTTAGGAGATTTAAGTCAAAAGTGAAATTTTGTCATTTTAGGAAAAAGTGACAATTAATTCACTTTGTGGGTGAATTAAAGGACATGAGGAAAACTTAGGAAACTTAACCAAAAGTGGGTTTCTAAGTGAGATACTTGTGAGAAGATCTCACCCATTGATTAGAGATGGCAAGAGATGATCTTGGCCATCAATCTCTGGGTTTGGCCTAAGGATGGCTAAAGAGGACGCAAGGGGGCAAGAGAGGCATCATTCTTGTTTTGCTCACTTGGATAGTTTGGAGAGGACCAACGGGATGAGAATGGAGGCATTGGGTGAGGCAGCTTGGGTGCCTTATTCATGGAGGGCGTAAGGAGGCTTAGAGCTTCATTTATTTGTTGTGTGTGTTCATGCTTGGTGGAGGGCGCACTTGAGCAGGAGGGCGCAAGCTTTGCAGGCACATGTTGGAGTGAGGTTTTTGCAGATCTGATTGGCAAGGGTTTGAGGTAGCATACAAGAGGCAGTTTGTGCGCAAGGGTTTCTCAAATAGCCAAAGGAAAGATCAAGGGTGCATTGGTGGTCTAGCTTGATCAAGGAAGGGAAGGGCGCATTTCTTGGGCACATTCTTCGAGGAGCCTTCTTGCATAGCTTGAGAGGAGCTTGCAAAGTGTACAGGTTCCATTGTATTTACTTCCTTGTTGTATTCCATGCTTGAGACACTCCTTATATATACATATACTCTAAACTGGTTTTCCCCGGGGTTTTTTTGTCTATGGTCATGTTGACCAAAAATTACACTTGTTCATTTTTCATGTATGCTTAGTTGTATATCAGCAGTAGAAGCTTGTAAGGATCCTAGAGGAGCGTTATTTGTTTTATGGTATTTGCATGTGCTAACATCAGTTCTAAAACCACTTGCAAGGGAACCATAAAAGAGCACTTAACCATCAGTTTGAAGGGAGTTTTCTTGGCAGAAATTTCAGACCTGTTTGCTGTCCTAAAACAGCAACAAAGACAGCTTTGATAAAGTAAACTTAGAGCCCAATAAGAGGTCACAAGATAGGCCTGTTGGGCAGCCTTCTAGTTCCTCAAAAATCTACAGTTTGCTACAGTAAATCATACAAATAACTTCTATATTGTTTGGTTCGCTTCATTCGTCTATACATCCCAGGTTACAACGTTCGTGTTCAGGTTGACAATTGTCTGAGATTTTATTTTCTTTTATAAAACTGTTTCAGAAGGAAGGTATTTATGTATATGGTCGAACACGGTTGTTTTATTTCTGTGTACATAAATGGAACAGTAAGTATATGGGCTCCTTAGAAATACTAATATTAGGATATGGAAAACATATTCCTTAGATATATTGGTATTAAGTTCTTAGCCATGCCCTCCCCACGCCATGCATTTTAGGAAGTATATTGGACTCCTTAGAATACTAAATTCTAATATCAGGATACGAAAAAGATATTCCTTAGATATATTGGTATTAAGTTTTTGGCCACGCTCTCCCCATGCCATACATTTTACTGGTAAAGTAGCTGTGAAAGTTAGATGGAGTCACCTATCTAATTTCGTTTTTTTATAATTTTAAATGTAATGTATATTTTATAAAAAAAACCTATAATTGTTATTTATATGATAATATATTTTGTTTTTAATGATTTAGTTTAAAAATTTAGTATACTTTGTTGTTGTTAATATTGTTGTATATATGATTAATTTTATAAACACATTTTAAAAAAGTTTAATATGATTTATGTTTTATATATTTAATTATAATTTTTAACTTTATACCATGATATAAGTTATTTTTTTAATGTTAATTAGGTATAGTTTAAGTGGTTATTTTCTTTATTTAGATTCGAATCTCATTTGATAATGGAGAAAGTTCGATAGAGCATTGCATGGCAATGCCAACGACTACATACCCCTTAGTTGATGTTTTGGAGCTCACATGGTTAGGGGTATATAATTAACATTCCCAAATGTTGGGTTCACAAGCTTTCTCAATCTTAATCTCTCTTGTCTCCCTTACATAACAATTTACCACTATCTCTTCTTCTTCACATATGTCATTATCATTATTCGGGGAGCATAAATAAAATAAACCCTTTAATTAGAGACTATAGTCCATGTAGAATTGTATTCCCAGACACATTTCACATTTCACATTGACTATGCATGAAGAACATTTGTCGTTCAAACCAAATGAATGTTGGAGATTTTACTATCTGTCACATTGAAGTAAATGTAATGGAAATTTGCCTCTTTAAGGGTTCAATGCAACAAAAATTTGCACATATATCATTATCATTATCCGGGGAGCATAAATAAAATAAACTCTTTAGTTAGAGACTATAGTCCATGTGGAATTGTATTCCCAGGCACATATTTCACATTTCACATCGACTATGCATGAAGAACATTTGTCGTTCAAACCAAATGAACACTGGAGATTTTACCATCTGTCACATTGAAGTAAATGCAATGGAAATTTGCCTCTTTAAGGGTCAATGCAACAGAAATTTTCCTGTTTAGAATATATATGGATTGATATTATTTTAAATTATTAGTGGGATTGACACAACCACGTGTGGCATACAAGGCTTACAACCATCCAAATTATATGTGTACCAAAACGTTTCAAGTGACCTTTACGCACTTCTCAAAAATCTTATTGGCAATATTGAAATTTTTTTATTTTTTATTTTTTTCCTTTGGAATACTAAATTAGATAAATTAGATTGAGAACATCTTATAAGGGTCTCTAGCTTGTTCCGGTTTTTGAGTTCTTATTTCTTATTTTTTGATTTTGGGATTACTCTTTAGATTTTAAGATTTTAAAATGTCTTTTCTTTAGATTTCAAAATGCCCATCCTTAGATTTTAAAATGTCTTTACTTTAGATTTCAAAATGCCCATCCTTTATAAGCATTTTTTAAAATTAAGAGGCAAACTGGTCATGTTTCAGTGCACTCAACTAATTCATAGCAAAGTGGAGTAGATAGAGCAAAACACATGCATTTTTTTAAAATGAACATGTCTCGAATCATGGTAGAAGGTCATTATCAAAATAGTGGTCCATTTTTCAAATAAGATAATTCTAATTGCAATATCTTTATTATTCTCATTAACAACATTACTATGGAAACCTTCCTTGATTTACTTCGGCATTCCCATTCTCCCTTCTAGGGGTATGCTAGTATAGGTGACTCAACATAGTTGCTACAAAAGTGGAAGAAAATATGGTTGAAAATTTGATTATGGATGACAAAAGCTTACGAAATGAGAGTATTTGGTAAGATATACTTTGCATTTCTCCTTAATATAATGACGAGTAAACAAAAAAAATAAACATTTTGAAGAGAATTAGTTTCCCACCACTCCAAAGAGGGGAGAAGAGCATAAGAGGTTGTGTAAAAGATAGCAGAGGATATCAACGTTCCTACCCAACCAGGTTTAAAAAAATTAAAGGTTTGAAGGTTTTTTTTTTTTTTTTTTCGCATTCAAAGTCTATTCATATCTCTTTATATTTTTAGAGAATAGTTGAGTCTACCCTCTAATATATTGTCCCCATTTGAATTCATACAAAACTAGATAAAGAAATGTTGATATTTGTGATAACTTTAACTAATATCTTTGCAGATTAGAGGATATCTTAAGCATGCCTTAAGCCTACGATAATGTGTAGAGAATAGAGGATGGTTTACATATAGGAGTTACCAAGACAACCAATATTGCAGAAGGGGTAACTAATTTTTGTTATTTCTTCACAAATTCAAAATGGTGAAATTATTGTGCTTGTACATATAGATAGCTCTTCCTAGAAATGCAGAGAAAGTTGCAATTGCCTTCTTTTTGTATGACTGTGGAGATCAAGAATTTCAAAGAACAATGAGGCATATTATTGTGCACTCATAGAAGGCCCGCGCGCAACAATGACGCACAGGGTCAATGAAATTGCAATGTTTACAAACTTTTAATTAATTTATAAACAAATGTTGGGTGAATATAAAGTCAAGGCCAAACATGTCAATTGGGCCTAGCTCAGGTGGTTGAGAGGAGAAATTGTTGTCCTTCCCATCTAGATTCAAATCCTTCTTGTAACATGTTTTCTCTTCATGAACGAATTATTGATTGGGGCTCTTCACGAGTCATGAGGAATCTCTTACTCTAACTTATGGGTTGGAGGGTGGGACGAGAAGTTACATGTAAAAAATAAAAAGTCAAGGTCAAACATCTTATACCATTTCATTAAATGGTAATGGGCATTTCCGAGAATTTCTCTATTTCTCATATACATCATAATGGATGAGCAAGATATCATGTTGAAACCAAACAAATGCACTCTTCTCTAGTGTTTAATTTTTTCAATGCAAACATTGGATTGAATCATATGATTGAGTTTAGTTATCTCGTTGTCTCTTGGTCTCACTACTCACTCTTTTTAGTTAGTTTGTTTGATTTGTGTTGATTACTGTTATCCCCAACTTCTACAGATAACTAAGGAGATGATGTCTTGAGGCCCTCTGGTTGCAGACATGGAGTACCGAGTGACAGGTTTGTTAGAATATGAAAGATTGTGCTTGTTTTACCATTGACAATACCCTTGTCACCCAACCATAGGCCGAAGCTGTTGAAATAATGTAATTGCAAAGAGTATTCTTATTATTATTGATATTTTATTCATAGGATCAATCCCCATTGTGGATTGATCATGTCAGATATTGTAATAGGACCAAATCCCCTTTTGCGGATTGGTCAACAGACAATTATAATAGGCAGAATAAGAAGTCGGCCCTAGCAGTTAATAAGAAGACCCAGAAATATAATAAAGGTGGGTTTACCCACCCAGATTAAGAAGTCGGCCCTGCCAGTGAAGAGACACTTCACACGTGCCAGAACTTGTATAAATAAAGGAGGCTAGCGCTTCATTTGATAACAACTCACTTGCTCAGTTTGAGAGACAAGTTCTGATCTGTTATCGACAAAGGAGAGAGAGAGTGGCGCATATCTTGGGAGAGGACTTTTTGTTTTAGCATAAGATCTCTTGGTATTGTATTGGCTATTTATATTAAGGAAGTTTTGCTGGGTTTTCTTCCCCTAGAGGGTTTCCCAGGATAAATGCTGTGTTTCTTGTGAATGTGTATTTCTCAGTGATCTTGTTCTTATGTTGCT
>SNQJ01S0003524.1:137196-170609 GCA_010110895.2 Picea sitchensis | reverse complement strand
GAAACTTCCAATCAGTTCATTTCTGTTCACTGTCAAGATAAGGGTTTATACACAGTCCAGTTTTCAGCCTCTTGGGTAAGGGTTTTACTGTGTGAGGGTTTTGGGCATTTTATTTACCTCTGTTGGGATTGTGTTTTCTCCCTTTGGCCCTTGAGCTTAGTGGCAAGAAAGTTCCTTCAGTCTTTGGCATAGAGATCCTCTAGTGATCCATGAACTGAACCTTTGTCTGAGCATACTAAATAGGATTTATACCTATTGTGGCTACTGTGCTATCTTCAGAGGTAAGGCTGCTGTACCAGGTATGTTTCTTACTCATCTCTCAGAAATCTGATTTGATTTTATTACAGAACTACCTTACATTGAGTAGATCTAAAGAAATGTTTGAATACATAAGTCTTCTATGTTGTGAAATGATTAGGTAGACTCATTAGATCTGAAATCTGTGTTTAGACATATAGATCTATTGTATATCTCAGATCTGCTTACTGTTACATTAGATCAGAATACTGTCTCATTAAGATCTGAGTTTGTATTCATATTAGAACAGAGTTTTCTTGTATAAGTTTATTGCTGTCCTTCATAGATCTACATGCTATGTGTTCTATTTGAGTTACAGATCTGGTTGATTTGATAATTGAAGTTAAAAGAGATTATTGTTTTGCAAATCTACCCTAAATCTAACAAGAGGTTCATACCTTCCGAAGCTACCATAATATTAACAAGGTTGACCAACCATGTCCACTTGCACAGACAGAGACCCACCTCACCACCACAACTCAAGGTTCATCACGACGGTATCCACTACATCAGTTGGCCTCCAGAAGACATTGGGTCTTTCTCCATGAGGTACAAGCCAGGTATTATGGTGAGTGTCATTTCAATATTTGAGGCATTTGAGCTTGTTGCATCTATTACTGCTTTTGATTATGTAACGTTTTCTTGGACATTATGCTCTTTGCCCTATTTCACTTTGGTGGTTGACATTGCGCCCCAACAAGTGGGTCACCCTTAGGGATAGGTTTGCTACTGGGAGGTCCTCTTGACTAGTCATCGTGCCATTCCTGACCATACTTGTCACTTTTCACACTTCATCCCCTCATCTTCTCACCTTTTGGGATTTTCGGGTGTACTGACCCAAGAAGGGGTTGTCCCTCATTTCATGGGAAGAAGGGGATGAAGGCCTCAAGGCTTGTAGTTGGCAAAAGATAAAAGCCAAATTATTAACCTTCTAGATGCTTGCCCAGGGATCCCGAGGACAATGAAATGTCTCTCGTAATAAATTGATGGGACCCGTAAAAGAATAACTAATAACAAAATGCCAACCAAGGTGGAGCATGTGCGGGAACTGTTTTTATTGCTTAGGTAGAAGCCCCACTCATGTTTTCAACTTGGGGAAACATGATGTGACTAGGGTAGAGTCAAGGTGGGCACAATTTTTCATGCTTAGGTAGAAGCCCCACCTTGGCTTCAACATGGAAACATCCTAAAAGAATAAAAGGAAATAAATGGGCTTGGAAAAAGGTTGCATTGAAAATGAAGGTGCGACACACCCTCCACAAAGGCACCCATAAGTGAGACACTACAACCCCTTGTATGTCATGAACCCCATGCCCAAAAGTCTTCCTCCTATCCATGACACCTCATCCACATGAATTAGAATGAGGTCCCCTCGGGAAACACCCCTAAACTTGAGGTATGATTGACCCAATAGGTCGTTTTGTCAACCCTCCCATACCTAAACTTGGAAAATTGCATAGGGTCTTTGAGCATTGGTTTATTTTGATGAGGTGGTTTGGATGTACTTACTTAGATGGCTTTTTTATTGATTTGATTTACTCATCATGATGCATTCGAATCGAGATCCTTGGAGGGCGTATCCATTTGTCTTTGTAGGACCCAACTAATGGACAGTTTTGGAAGAATAACTTGGGCTTCCATGGGGATTGAAGCTCATAGGTTGGATGCCAAGGGCCCACATGCTAGATGATGAAGACATGCCTTTGGAGGGCTAGAAGACATCATGGAGGACCTAACCTAACCTCTACCACCCAAGTGATTTGCCTAAGGAGGCCAAAACGTCACCTTTGAGGGCTTGACGTCACATCAGGGCTAGGGTTTGGTGGTGGTTGAGGACACTTGACACGTTTTGAAGAAAGGAAGCCTTGGATCATGCAGGAGAAGGTTGGCTTGAAGACACTTGGCCTTTGGAGGCCTAGTGCACTCATCTCCCACTCCAACGACTTGCAAAAGTGCTAAAACGTCACCCTAGAAGGGTGATGTCTTACTTTAGGGTTTTATTTATGTGCAAAATAGGAATTAAAAAAGTATTATTTTGTGTAAAGGGGCAAAATTAGGGTTGTTGTCCCCTTATTTTGTGGTTTACCCTAAGTTATGTGGACAAACTATGTTTATAACATTTTGTATAAATAGAGATCATTTGTATCTTATTTTTATCATAACTCTCCCTCTTGTGAGAGGATATTGGTTGAAATTTGCGCCCTCTTGGGAATTTTTGGTATCTCTTTCTTGTGCAAATGCTTCTTGGTGAATGCTTGAGCTAAAATGGTGTGCCCCTCTTGAAGGCTTTTGTTCTTGCTCTTGGATGGTAATTTGCTTGATGAACTAGGGTTTGATCTCTCTCTCTCTCTTGGAATTGGTAAGGAAAATCTGCATTTGTTAGTTCTTTCTTACTTTGTTCTTGGTCATTGTTGGTTGAAACCGTAGGAGGAGTATGTTGCATACACCCTCCATTAAGCTTCATCTTATTTGCTAAGTTTATAAGTCAGTTTTTGGTAAGGGTTGCTAGGAGAAGTACGAGTGTGTACACCCTCCTAGATCTACCCTAGGTTGATTGGCATGCCCTAGGGAGTAAGAGGATTTATACCCGTAGGGATCTTGTTGATCCAACTCACACTTCTAAGATTCCATTCACCCATTTTTAAAGGTACTAATCTGAAATTTTTGCATTGGATAAATAAATTGTTTGCCTTGGTAAACATGATTTAGTGAGATATCAATCTTGTTCAAGTTGGATTATTTTCTACATGTTATAAGCATTCTTGTGCCCTAAGGGCATCCTCTTTAGGCCAAGCAATTTGCTGCTGATATAACTTTTAATCTACAACCATTAGGGCTGCAGAAACCCTAATACAAATCTTATAAAAACTCACAAACCAACCGTCAGAAGTTGCTAAAAGTTTGCCCCTATCCTCTACTAGTCTCAACGCACTTTTTGGGTGGATTGTTGGCAAGTTTTGGTGGTTGATTTCTTTGCTGTAACAACTTGTTTGCTACAGCCATAAGGCTGATAAATATCTCTGCAGTACTTGTTTATGACAACCTTGTCTCGTTGCTAAAGTTCGTGCATCAACACTTGAGTTAAACTAGTCATTGCTAGCTTGTCTCTTGCGTCCTTAACTAGACTTTTAACGACTTTATTTGCAGCTCTTATTACTCTTTGTTGCTGATATATATTACTGTTTATTGCTGCAATTAGGGACATCAAACTTAACTTGCTTGCCCAACATATTATTGGGTTTGTATCTTTGTTTTCCATGTGTTTCGGGCAGGTACACTCACTTCTTGGCAGGTCTTCTACACTGTGGCACATCTTCTACCATCTACAAGACTCTTTTCAAGCCCTTCTTACCTTTCATCATTGACCTATAGGGGGACTCTTCATTTTCCATCTCATTTCCCCTAGGGTCCCCCGGGATTTCCCCCTTGAGGTGATTACTTCATCTCCAAAGTGACGGGAATACCTATCTAGGGTGACAATGGGTAGGTGTTCTTTTAGTTGTCGCCATATTGTGGTTTGGGTCGAGCTTTTCCCAACCTACAACTTGCGTGATAACAATTACAATCAATCTCAGATACTTTGCCTCTTTATGACTCTATATTTTTTGATGCCTTATGAAGTAAGTTTTCATAGGCTGGGTCTTTTTTCCTTACAACCTTGTCTCACGGTGGTTGTTAGGAGAGATATTGAGTGGACCCTGATCCACCATTTGCATTATTTCTTTTCTAAATGCAGGATTCACCCCCTCAATACATTTTTCTTAAGATCTTATCTCCTCTATTAGTGCTCAACTTTTAGGCCTTGGCTTAGATCAATATTTTACATTTTGCATCTTGCTTTATATAGGAGCCACTTTTGCACTCCCACATTGTAGCAACACTATTGTACTCAATCATCCCCTTGACTTACTTTTGTGCTCATTTGTTGGACATCAATAAAATTATCATATCTTATCTTCATAGACATTTTTGTATAAAATTCATGTACTCTCATAATTGTATTTTAATAGAGTTATGAAGCATTTCATAAAAAAAAAAAACTTGAGCATAGTGACGTTGCCACACATATGGCTCATTTTTACTCAATAAAAAGTTAGTTGAGTCAATTGAATGAAATGTGTATCTTCATGTATTCTCACATGGAATCTATTAAAGGTTTCAAACCACTTTCATTTGAATGGTATTAGCTTAAATGATTCACAATATTCTATCTCAACAGTTTCTTGTATACTTCCCACGTATTCCAGTTCACTATCAATAGCATTCTTATTTGAAGCATGTGTGCAACTAATTTGTTGGAATGCCACAACTCCACAATCTTATATCTTTTGCTTCTCATCCATCTTTTCCACCCAAAAATGGTGGCCACATGCATACATTGAAGGGTGGAAGTGTATCTATTATCATTTCTAAGATTATATGTAATGTAAATGATGACATGTTTATGAATAAAAAACAATATATTTGAATGCAACTAGTATATATCATGATAAGATAGTTATTTTAATAATTCAAACATGAATATGAACATTATTCATTGTACTTGCATGCAGTTATATGCAATTATAATTATTTATTTATTTGGTCAAGGTCGAAAAATAACATATATACCTTCCTGTAAGCACATCCTCTAGCAATGCGTACTACAACTACATGCATTTTAAGCTTTGTTACTTATAGTATTGCATTTCTCTTGTATGTGTTCTTTTACCCAACTATTAGTGCAATGATTTGGCCAACATTGATGCAATCCATCGAGTGATGCTTTCCGTCAATTGTTTATTTCGAGACTCTTGATCTCTTAATCTCTTCCGTTTTGTTCTTTCTCATAGGACTCTGCCTAATATTTTATTGTATTTGAATTATATAACATGAATATATCTATTGATTCTATCTCATTGAAATCTATAGATAAACAAATTAAATAATTATAACAAGAGGGTGTCATGTAATACCAAGATAAGTGTACTCAATTGATAAAATATTGTGTTTTGAGACTCTTGATCTCTTAATCTCTTCTGTTTTTTTTTTTTTCATAGGACTCTACCTAATATTTTATTGTATTTGAATTTTATAACATGAATATATCTATTGATTCTATCTCATTGAAATCTATAGAAAAACAAATTAAATAATTATAACAAGAGGGTGTCATGTAATACCAAGATAAGTGTACTCAATTGATAAAATATTGTGTTGATGATGATTAATTATATTAGTTTGTTTACAAGTAGGAAATTTTCACTATCATCTATGATTCCCTGTTAAGGTGCATTACTATCCATTTGTCTCTAACACTTCTTCTTCTCTTTTCTCCTTTTTCTTGTCTCGAACCTTTGATATGATGGTGCATTAACATGAAGTGAGTTTATGTATTCACTTACAAAGTTGAAAAACTCTACATATCTCTCCACCATGCTTCAGAACATGATAGACTGGCAGATACCCTAAGACAGGGACACAATTGAGCACCATCCACTGTTTTAGGGAATCCCCCCGAATAGAGTTCCCACAGAAACGACCCACCAAAGCTTTACCCAGAGAACTCTAGATGTCTTCAATCCTCACGTCTTGCCCAACCACCATAGAGACTTTCTTTGCCCTAGCCCATATGCACTTTTTTTTTTACAGAGCCAGACCTCGAGCTTGTCTCCCTGTTGGAAATCACCTCTACCCTTTTTTCCTTTACGAAGCTATTCGGAGGAGAAAGCAACACAGAGAAAGAGGAACATGGGTGTGAGATAATGTCATTATGGAGAAAATCAAACTCAGCCTTATGGGGATCCACTCCCTCCACCATGCTTGTCGCTGCTCCAGAAGCCGAAGTCCTAAGCTCACCAGATGATTCCAGAGGAAACCCATGTGTCCTATCCAGCGTGTACGACCCATCCCTTGGAACGAGTGAAAACGATCTGCAATAAAAGTCTGACTGTGACGTAAAAGCACATTTTTGGCATGGGCTATCCCCATAGTCCAACAGTTCCTCCATACCGAAAAAGGACGATGGACGACCACTAGAAACCAAGGTCTGACATGAAGAGGATGGAAAACCCTCCCAAAACAGAGAGCTTTGAACAAAGAACGTTTCAAAGTTAATAATAAATCTCATTACTTTTATGTTTAGTTGCTTCCATTAATGTGCAAGGCCATTGTTTAATGTTTCTTTCCCTGTTTTGGAAAAGTTGCATGTAATGCTTGCAAGTCCACTTCATAAAATATTAAATTAATTTATAGACACACAAATTGCAATTGTAATTGCTTTTAGCAAAAACATGCACACCAACATAAAACCCTCTGTTCCACATATCACTGTGAAAATCATCAAAAACACTATAATCTCCTCAGCCGCCTCCCATTCACAAATATTCAACCCTTCTCTATAGGCTTCAAAATTGAGCTCGTCATAGCCCATCCACAGCCTTCCAACCCGTCCTAGAAGTAGGATTAAAAATTTACCCGTAAAAAAAAGGTTTATTTTCGGTTATGCTATTTTTTCAGAAAGTGTAAAGTAAATTTTAAAATTGCATATGAAGGGTGGAAATATGAATTGTCTGTCATGGTCATGAGCAGGCTTGAAAATAGAGCCTGTCACAGCCCGTCCAGAGCCTTTCAACCAGTCCTAGAAGTAGGATTAAAAATTTACCCATTAAAAAAGAGTTTATTTTCGGTTTTGCTAGTTTTTTCCGAAAGTGTAAAGTAAATTTTAAAATTGCATATGAAGGGTGGAAATATGAATTGTTCGTCATGGTCACAGATTCGGGTTCACGTGATGCAATTAACATTAAGTCGTATTGACTACCTGGCCCTAGAGATTAATCCCTGGAGATTAATGTATTGGCCAGTTGTCACCTGTGAGTTACCATCTTAGCTATCTCCCCGTACCTGTATTTGATAAGTATTAATTGAAAATTGAAAGTACATACACGTTCATCATCAACATACTTTGTGTTTAAATGTGCAGGGTTTGGTTGGAAAAAGAAGCATCGCCATCGTCGGGGATGAAAGTTATCTAACCCGAGTCTGGGGTTCACAGTAAACTTTCCAATGTAGACCTTAAAATGCATGCACACATATATGTAATTCTCCAGGCATGAATAAATTTAATTTACGACAAAACCAATAAATCGTGGTTGTCGGGGATTGAACCTGGGTGACCCACCTTCTCTTTTCTGAGGATACCATGTTTCCTGTGTTGGATGCAAATCGACCATCGTCGGTCTTCTTCAATCCTCTCAGGTTGAGATTAAAGATGATTATATATTTGTGCAGGCAATAAGCATTTTAAGTGAAGGTGATTGTAAGTTAAACTCAAAGGTTCGACTATTCTCATGCAAAGTCAAGGGTTTGAGGAAACTGTGAAGGTTAGCTCCTCGACAGACAGAGGAAGAAGAACCAGAGCCCTAGGGTTTGGTGGGGTAACAAACAAGTGTGGGGTTGGTGAGGAATATATATATTTTTTTCTTTATAAACTATCTGATTGTGTTAGCAAAGTATGGACAAAATTACAGAGGCAAAATTACAAAGGCTTCACTGTCAGCCATCTTTCTAAGAGGCTTGAATGCTAGTAGACCTGCACAGTATTTAAAACTTGGCCTGAATTCTCTCTGCCTGTATCTTCTAGAGAATAGATTCAAAAGCCTGGAAGGCTGATTACAAAAATCGTTCGTAGAAACTGAGAGAAGAAATTATCTGGTAGGATTTGCAGGATCAGGGTCCTCGTGAGCTTCTGGCATCTGGCGTTTGTTTGCAGTAGAATTAGCAAATTGGATTCCCAAATGAGCCGCTATAATGTTGAGCTTCTTGCCATGGCTCCATTCTGTAACTAAAGATATTCTGTTTGCATCAGGAGGTTATTTAACACAGCTTGCTTGTTAGTGATAGCTTGGCCGAGAAGGGATTTTATAAACCAATAGAGCTTGACTGTTATGAAATATTTTGTTTCACGAGATCGGGTAGACCCAGTATCCAGAATCTAGCTTTGCATATCTGCTTCAATTTCACTTTGAGGAGTACTCTGTCTAGCCTGGCGAGCATTGGCCTCCATCTCTTCAAGGGCCTCTTGCGTTGGAGGAGGTGTGTGGGCATGGAAAGCTTCAACAACATTGATGGCGTCCTGGTGTGATCTTGGGATCGGTAAGCGTGCAGAGTAGCGACAACCTCTATTGCTTGCACGTCCTTGATTCAACTTGGCTTCCATAGGAGGGTAAGCAAAGGGGCTAAGATACCCCACTGCAGAGTAATCCAATCGTGTAGCTAGAAAAAAGTTGGGTGCTATGAATTCCGTGGAGGCAAATGCCAGAGCATGCTCCACTTCTTTGCTTATCCTTGCTGTTGAAACCATTTGAATAGACTTTCAAGGAGCGAGGCATAAGAAATATACTTGGAGGGCAAAATTTGAGGGAGGGAAGGTTTGCTGTAGTCGTATTCTCTGCAGTTACTTCCATTGAAAGCTGAAGAAGCTTATTTGGCTGATGCTGGTCTGTCCATTTAAGGAGAGTCGTCATCTTTCGATGAGAGGGCGTACTGTTCATGGTGAGATTAACTCTGCTGTAGCTAATGTCTGTGTGAGGGTCACATCCCTGGATTGCCTTAGTACTGTTGGATCGCGCCATGGCTTCAGTTTTAATCAGTGGAGTTGGCCAGCTGCTGGGCCATTTAATGTGGCTACATGTCCGCATTTGGTGATAGGTGTAGAGCCTGGCTGGCGACACGTTGACTGCTAATGGCATCCGAATCGGCGAGAAATACATATTTTTCTCCAAGCCACCTTCTTTTTTCTGTGAATATCGGGCTTTTTGCAATGGATGCAAATCGGCCATCAACGGTCTTCTTCAATCCTCAGGTCAGGATTACAAATGATTATATATTTGTGCTCGCAACAAGCATTTTAAGCTACAATGATTGTAAGTTAAACTAAAGCTTCGACTCCTCTCTAAGTTAAACTAAAGGTTTGACTACTCTCTCATGCAGAGTTAAGGGTTTGGTGAAACCATGAAGGTTGCTTGCTGATAGAGAGAGGAAGAAGAATCAAAACCCTAGGGTTTGGTGGGGTAACAAACAAGAGTGTGGTTGGTGAGGAATACAGATTTTTCTCCAACCAGTCTTCTTTTTTCTGGGGATACAATTCTTCCTGCATTGGATACATGTCAGACATAAACAATCTTCTTCATTCTCCTCAGGTCAGGATTAGAGATGATTATATATTTGTGTTGGCAATAAGCATTTTTATAAAGGCACAGAAGGAATCATTTCTGTGAGTTTTTAAAATATATCTATATTTTACCTATACTTAACGGAAATTAAGCACTAATATCTTTATTGGCAATATCTTGGATTTGTATTTTGCTATTTTTTCTCCAACGTTACTCCTGAAATCACTTAAGTTTCTCCATGAGTGAATTACCATGAATAACATGAATAATATTGGATACTTGGGTTTCTCTGTGAGTGAATTACCATGAATAATATTGGATAATTGATCAATTTGAATTTTTAAGGAAGGGTAGTTTAATCAAACTTTTATTTATTTTCCCCCGTCCAAATATTCAACAATTCAACAGACATGTTCGCAAACAAATTTTGTTTAACAATCACTCACAAAATCCTCTTCCAATTGAGAATCTTTAGCATAGTACAATTTAAAAAGTTTGTTGTTCTATGAATCTACATTTTCAAATTTGACTAAATATCTATTTGATGCTGTTATAATGTGATATTTTCCAGGCAGGCAGCAATCTAGTTTTCAAGACTGATAATTTTGGATTTACTGATTCTCTATTAGAGATAAATTTGATTGGAAATGTAATATTTTATTTAACACATTTGTGTACTCCATTTAGTGCTGTCAATTGAAATGTGATTTTTTTGGAAGCTTTTCATCATGGAAGGGCTGTACGAGTATACACTCTTCTAACTGAAATTAGAACGTACCCTTCAAAATTGATCATTGCTCCTCTATCTGGAAAAACAGCAATCGCAGGGTTGTCTTATTTGTTCGTCAATGGCTTCTCCTGCAACAGCAACAGCCCCTTCAACCTCCCACCTACTCGAATATAAGGTTAACTCAATTTTTTTAATTATTTTGCATTTTTCTTTCCTCCTTGCATGAAGTCTCCTCCTTACATGCCTCTCTTATGATGCTCACAGAATGGAATCCATTACACCTTGGCCACTGGTCTGACCCCCTTAAACTCAAAGGCCACAGCTGCATGGAAGAACAAGAAGAGGACGGCGAAGTTCGTAGCAGCAGTAATGGCTCCGCCGCAGCCGCAGCAGCGTTCCCCTGCTTCAACGGGCTCCGTGAGTTTCCATTATAGATAAATCATTGCTGTTTTCTTTGAAGGATGCTTATTTCATAATTGAGCTGATTAACGACACCACTTAAAAACCCAACATTCCTTATCAAATCTTATATTAAATTCTGATTTAATTTGATTTTTTATTTTGATTCCAAGAACATTAACATATTGAAAAGTTTCATCTTAAATTTGCAGGTGAAACACGCCATGACCATGACAGAAAAGATCCTAGCCAGGGCTGCAGAGAGATCTCAAGTGAGCCCCGGGGAAAATGTGTGGGTGAAAGTCGATAACTTAATGACCCATGATGTCTGTGGCCCTGGAACCATCGGGATTTTCAAGAAAGAGTTCGGTTCCCAGGCCAAGGTTTGCCTTCCTTACCCCCGTTAATGTATATATATATATATATATAGATTTAACTAAATGCTCAGAGAGTACAAGCACAACCAATAGCTTGTCACTTGACAGACGTACAAGCACAACCAATAACCAATAGCATGTCACTGGACAGACTTGAATCCTGATGGGGGCAATGACAATATCTCATTTTCACTAATATGACATGCTGTGGTTGATAGTATTGTTATATTTTTGATATGTTTTGTATGTAGTTTCTTTGGAAGTTGCTTTCAGAAACAAATCTGGAGGTCAGGACCTCAACTAGGGGACTGAACTGCATAACATGAACTTCTTTCGGCAGGTATCTATTTTGCTAAAAATACCTGGGACTTGCACTTAGCCTCATCCCAACATGCCATTTGAGTGGTCTATTGTTGTATTTTTTGATAAATTTTATTTGTATTTACTTTGGAAGTTGCTTTGAGAAACAAGTCTGGAGGTCGGGGCCTCAACTGGGGGTTGTACTGCAGGACATGAAATTCTTTCAGCTTATAGGTTGTACTGCATAACACGAACTTCTTTCAGCTTAGATGCCTCTGAGAGGTATCTATTTTAAAATATCCTGGACTGGTACTCGGCCTCATCCTAACATGCCATTTGGGTGGCCTATTGTTATATTTTTGATAGATTTTATTTGTAGTTTCTTTGGAAGTTGCTTTGGAAACAAGTCTGGAGGTTGGAGCCTCAACTGCATAACATGAACTTCTTTCAGCTTAGATGGCTTTGAGAGGTATCTATTTTGCCTAAAATACTGGGGACTTGCACCTGGACTCATCCCAACATGTCACGCCATTTAGGTGGTGCAGACCATGGCAAGAATGGAACCCTGATGAACAGCTTAAAACTGTCAACCCAACCAGTGAACCAAGGCCCCCATTGGCTTTAATAAATTTAGGATCATACTTCCAATATGTTTTTGCAATGTTTCTTTATTGCTATTTGCAGTATGATTGCAAGAAGGTTTATGTCAGTTTTTGAGGCATTCATGGGCAGAACCAAAGACCATAATAACAGCTTTAAAACTCTGTCAACCCAACCAGTGAACCAAGGCCCCATTGGCTTCAATAATTTTTGGATTATACTTCCATTTGTTTTAGCAATGCATCTTTATTGCTATTTGCAGTATGATTTCAAGAGGTTTATGTCAGTTTCTGAGGCATTCAGAGGCCGAACTGAAGACCATAATAACAGCTTTAAAACTCTGTCACAACTCTGTCAACCCAACCAGTGAACCAAGGCCCCATTGGCTTCGATAATTTTTGGATTATACTTCCATTTGTTTTAGCAATGCGTCTTTATTGCTATTTTCAGTATGATTTCAACAGGTTTTATGTCAGTTTCTGAGGCTTTCAGGGGGCAGAACTGAAGACCATAATACCATTTTGCGTGTTTTTCTTCTCGCTGTGCTTAAAGATATTGATTTCTTATTCGACTTGGAGTTGCTTTTCAGGTTTGGGATCGAGAAAAGATTGTGATAATACCAGACCATTATATTTTTACCAGCGATGAGCGCGCAAATCGGAATGTGGATATAATTAGGGACTTTGCGCTTGAGCAAAACATCAAGTATTTTTATGACATCACGGATCGCAGTGATTTCAGGGTATTTTCTAGTTTTCTTTCATGTGTTCCTTCTCCGTATCTCAATAAACTTTAAACATTGGCATGGGATGTAAGTGATGACTTGTCATAAACTGCTATTTCTACATGGCCCAATTTGGCGGTGTTGTTTTGATTCTGGTTTGGTTCACTTACAAAGAATATGTTTATATTTTTTTTTAGAAAATGGTTTTTTATATTATATTCACAGTATAGTCATATATATACTACAAAATGCCCCCTGCCATTTATCTCTGAACTAGGCTTGATGTAGCTCTCCTGATACTAGGCTTGCCTGTTATGTCTACCCTTCCAATACAATGACTTACAAAATTTTATCTGGTTCCATTACCTTGTATCAAAAAAGGACTGCGGACAAAATTATCAGAAACCACAAAAAAGTTTCCATTACAGGACAATGACTTACAAAATCTTTATCTGGTTCTATTACATTGTATCAAAAAGGACTGCTGATGATATTATCAGAAACCACAAAAAAGCTTGCTAGATCTAACACAAACTAAAACAAGACCACTTTTGAATCATAATTGACTGCAGTTTTTTAAAAAGTTTTTTCGACTACGTTTTTTTGATGTTTTGGCTTATTTGCTTATATATCTGTAGGCAAATCCAGATTATAAAGGAGTTTGTCATATTGCTCTTGCCCAAGAAGGTCATTGCAGACCAGGCGAGGTACTGATTTTTCACTTGTTTTATATGAAAGGATTTGTGTTGTTCTCTGAAAACCTAGCAATGGTTGAAATTTTATTCATCCCTTTCCGTTTGCTTTATTTTCAGGTTCTGTTTGGTACAGACTCCCATACTTGCAATGCTGGTGCATTTGGACAGTTTGCAAGTGGAATAGGAAACACTGATGCAGGATTTATAATGGGAACTGGAAAACTGTTAGTAAAGGTAGATTCTGTTGCAAGTGTCATATGTAATTTTTTTGTCACTTACCATGGATTTTGGTTAACCGTTGTCTTTGGTAAACTTTTATAGTTTTGGTTTGGCTATGGCACTGTGCTAATATTTGGTTTGGAGTTGATACCTAAAATAATATGTGATCCTGAGCCACAAGTAAACTGTTTTTTAGACTCATTATTCAAGATGGAGTCAGAACTCATGCAGATTCATTGGATAGGAGGGGATGGATACCGTTAGCAAGACTTTGCACATCATATGTTCATCATAATACAACAGTCCATACTTGTACTCAACATGCAAAGCACGCTTTGTATAAAGGCCTCATTGAGGATGAGAAGTTTTAACTTTTTTGCACTGCAAAAATGTCTCATTGAAGATGGGAAGCTTTAACTTTTTTGCACTGCAAAAATGTCAATACAAGAGAATACAACAGATGGGTGCTTTTATTGCTGAATGGTTTTCTAAAGTATGCTTTTATATCTCATCAACAACAATTGATATAACTGCAAGAATGTTCGTTGCTTAGTATCAATGTAGGTGGAATATGAAGAAGAACCTACATTCCATGTGAAGGTTTAGGGACAAGTTCTGGGGATGGTTCGAGAGTTTTCGTCTTGTTATAACAAAATCTAGCACCCACAAAATTGTAAAGTCCCAAGGTGTTAGTTTTGTGCAAAAGGCTACCCACTATCACCTCGGTAGCTCTTCCTCACTCTTTAGGTTGGCTCTTCTCCAACACAAAGGGGGTTTCCCTAAAATAGGATTATCAAGACTATGGAGTGGGGGCTCAAGGTGAATAATGAAAAGTAAGCCTTGATAAAACAAAGGTGGTTTAAGTATAGTGAAAAGATGGATGGTATGAAAACAAGTAAGGTGATGGAATCCCAAAGTGCCATGTGTGGCATGATCCTGAGGCCTTGGAAAGCCTAACGTTTTCCTCCTAGAGGCCAATGCCTCACTTAGGAGGCCCAACATCACCCTAGAAGGGCACGACGTCACCTCTTTTGCATGTTTTAGGGTTTAATTTGTCAAATTTATGTCAAAAACTGGATATTTGATGTAACTGGCCATGTTGGCCTTTTTGACCTAATTTTGTAATTAAAGGTCATCTGGATTGTATAAATAAGGGAATAATCACTTGTATTTTTTCATCATTCTTTGACTCACACAAGTGAGGTTTGAAATTCGGCCTCTTTAAGGTTTATTGGCTGAAATTAAGTGGTGCACAACTCTTGGAGGAGGCTTATCTTGGTGTTTTTTGGCATTTTCTTTGTGGAAAGTCTTCAACTAGGTCATATGCTAGATTATTCTTTGTGAATGTAAGTGAAATTCTGCAATTCTTATTTCCTTTTAATGGTTATAGTATCTTTACTTTGCATTTTACTAAGATTATGAAATTGCTAGTTTAAAACCCTAGGAGATTAAGCACATGTTATTGTCCTTAGATTCTCAATAGCTATTCACCTACTAGATTTTGCTAGAAAACCTATCCATTGAAGCATGTGCTAGAGCCCTAACATTGTAGCACTCTAACATCATTTGCTTCATCAAGCCTTTACTTACCTCAAGCTTGAGCTAAAGAAGAAGGAAACCGCTAGGGCCTAGGGTTACCTACTTCCTAGTAGCCGTTTTCCTTCTAGGGGTTGATGATTGAGGCCTTGGGTTACCAACACCTCAACCATCATCCCTCTTGTCCTTAGTTCACATATTATCATTTGTTTCCTTCAAGATTGCTGCGGCAAAAAGTGACTCCATTAGCCCTAAAGACACTGATCTAGACCTTATACTTGATTGATTGATGAGAACAACCCTTAAATCTTAGACCTCAAGCTATTTGCTAACGTTTCCTAACCCTAGTTTAGACTAATCTACTAACATTCTTGCTGCTGTTACAAAAGTAAGCTACAGCCATATATTACAGCAGTAAAAGCTCCTAAAAGCAATTATTAAAGTTGATTTTTACATTGCCTCATTAGTTTTTGACAAGTGCTAGCATATTGCTATTGTTAGATTATCATTTTGGGTCATTTTGAAGCTTGTTTAAGGCATAAATTGTGAAGCCATCATCATATATACATTGCTGTTATAGATTTCTGTTTGCTTCACCTTATATCAACTTATTGCTTTCATTGACAAGTCCAAGGTTTTATGAAGCACTAACATCAATTGTACTTGCAAAAAAGTGTTTTTCTTGTTGTCTTGTTCTGGGCAGGTACACTTAAGCATATCATTGCTTCATATTGTTAAACCTTTGGGACTTTCTGATCAGTGTGACTTGTGAGAGGGGATAACTTTTCTTGATACCTCAACCTTTGCTTTCTCAAACCCCCAAGTCACCGGGGACGTCTCCCCTGGGCTTTCACCCCTAAATAGAAAGAGGTGTCTTATTAATGTGACAGTGATAGGACAGCCTCCTGTTACGCCAATTTGCCATCCACTTGCCTTTCCCTTTTGGACAAGTACAAATTGTGCGATAACAGAGTGCTAAGACAACCTATAATTTTATATATGATATAAGCTGTAATAAAGTACATAGATGATAACATAATAGTTTGTTACAAATTAAATACCATATAATATATAATTTTATATATGATATAAGCTGTAATAAAATACATAGATGATAATATAATAGTTTGTTACAAATTAAATACCATATAATATTATATAGATGGGTGTATAATATATATTAGTCATATATTATATACTGTTTAATATCACTCAAGGTTGCAAAGGATGAAGATGGGCATGACTTATGGTGAATTCATTGCAGCGAGGGAGGATTGCTTAATTGTTTTATCACCCGGAGTATGCCACGAAAGATGATGTGGTGCAGGACACCAACCTGTGGAAGGATGATTCATCATTAGCATTAGATACATTTACTCCCATGAACTTCCCATCCATGGTCATGGTCCATAGGAGATGGCGAAAAATATTGGTTTACCCCCAAATGAATGATGCCAATTGTTTTGTATGTTCTATTTTCCCACAGTGATGTTGATGCAACTCTGTTGTGGATAGGGACCACTACAATTTTCTTCCTCACCATGACTGTAAGTGGATTTGGCATTATTGCATTGAGGTCTCAGTGGTCAACAAAAGGATTCATCACACTAATCATTAATATCTGACCACGAATATTATTGCATCTAGCAATATTACTTCAGCCAGTTAATATTAATTCTGCACAAACATGTCATCCCACCATCAATTTTTACGTGATGGTGCTGTTATGTATGGGTATTGCTATTGTCAGAAGTTTTGGCACTCGGCCAATGGAAAAAATTACTCAGATTTAAAAAACAAATGGAAATATATAGCAGTGGAATGAGCAGAGTTAATGAGGTAGTGTATTCAGAAATGGGAAAGAATGAGAGGAAAGAGTTGATGGAAAACGAAAGTGAAAGGGTAGTTGGAACGTGGACGGTCTCCCAGTCTAAAGTTTAATTGCTACTCGGCAAAATTTTTGGCACTGGACCTGCAGAAAGAACCACTCTGATATCACTTGTGATGTAATTGGTAGTGTTCACAAGGAGCCATCATTAAATTATAAGAAAATGGTCAAACCCAAGTAATGCATAAATGATAAAATATTATATATTGAAAATGAAGGTGATGATTACAATGAATGAATGGTTTGGTCTTTATATCCCTGAAGAGGAGTGGTCACGATGAAGAGTTGTGACCCTGACATATTAATCTATTTATAAACAATAATATTAATTGATATATTTAGTATTGTAATATATCGGATTAGGTATATTACATTTACTACCTTAAAACATGTTTAACCCTTTAAGCCTTGCAAATAACAATTTTTGATGGTGACATTATAATACTCATCATTGAGTCTTCTTTCTTGATCTTTGCATCTATTCTTACATGATATAGTTTAATCTTTTGATGAGTGCATGTCTAGATGCTCCATGTCCACATCTTGATGGTGAAAATTTTGTGGTTTAAGTGGGCATATGGTTGTTTATATTATATGTGTTTTCTTTTAGCATATATTCCAAATTTTATCTTTCATGCATGAAAAAGTGGTGAAATTATCAATAAAACATCCATATACCTTGGAAGTTTGAACTTTCTTGAGCTAACATGCATTGACTGGCATCAATTGCAGGTGCCAGCGACACTGAGGTTCGTAATGGATGGGGAAATGCCACATTTCCTCCTTGCAAAGGATCTTATTCTGCAGGTAATGTCCACTATGGTTCTGAGCTCTTTGAAATAGAGCTTGTTGGCGATTCCTCTTAACTTGTCCATGTCACATAATTCATTTCAATCAGTTCCTTGGCTGATGTTGTATGGTTTTCTGCTGTTCTTTTTATAATAATGACTTTTGCTTTTGGTCCCCATGCAAAATACCTTTGAGGGCTACAATTTTGGCATATTTCTCTATCAATCTATTACAGTATGATGCATTAAGTATTGCAGATTATTGGTGAAATAACTGTTTCTGGGGCAACTTACCGAGCCATGGAATTTTCAGGATCTACTGTTAAAAGCTTGACGGTTAGTACTAAGCATGCTTATAATTTTTCACAATTTAGTTTTTATTCTGTATGGTAATGACATTAAGTGCACAGTTTTTGTGGAAATCAGCATGTTTTGCGAGACCTTACTTCTGGTTTTAATATCTAACAGATGGAAGATAGAATGACATTGTGTAACATGGTTGTTGAAGCGGGAGGGAAGAATGGTGTCGTTGATGCAGATCAGATTACGTTTGACTATCTTGAGGTGTTGTAGTTTCTTATATTTGCAAGCAATGATGAAGAATCTTAGACCTGTTAAACTGTGATAAAATTTGATATATGTTTTCATATTCCATCTTGGCAACCCTCTGTAGTTTATTATTTTGCCATTTATGCTTGAACTGTTTCCATGATATTATTGGTGGCATATAGAAAAAATATAAATCTCAGTTGTCTTGTGCCCTACAGGGGAAGACATCATCTAGTTTTGAAGCGCTTTACAGTGATGAAGCAGCGAGGTATGATGACCAAGTTTTTTCACTACCATTCTAACAGTGGTTGTAGTTTACTTACAAAATTTAAGTCAGCACTGGATATAATTGATCACAACATAACTCAATGAAAAATCTGTTGATTGGTTATATGAATTATAGTTCTGTAAATAAGTTGATAATCACCTTCAGCTTTATGAGTACTTGTCTCCTTGTACATGGCACTTTACTTTCTTTTCATTTACACATGAAAATGCTTATAAAAAAATTGTTCTAATTTCAATGGAATATTGAGAAAGGCCTTTATGCTAGTTTTGATATCATGGAGATAAGATAAGAGAAGAAAAGATAATTTTATTAATATCCAACCAAATGTCCACAAATAGGTCAAAGGGATTGCTAAGTACAAAAGTGTGGATTACAAAGTGGAAACACAAAGGCTGCTCCTAAAAAATATATAAAAGCAGCATAAGAGAAGCAGATCTAAACTCAGTGATTGATAAAATATCCTTGGAGAGTGATAAATAAAACATTGACTCACATGATAGAGGGATCAGCTTAAAATCAAGGGTGTTGGACCGGGTGATAATAAGTTTACAATGAGGGATACTTAAGAGGCATTTTGTCTATTATTAGTAGAATCATAGCACTAAGTTATTTTTGTAGACAAGAGTGAGGCTAGGATAGGAATCTAACCTACTTTTTTTTTTCCTTGGAAATAACTCCCCGAGAAACTCTTGGGCACTTCCCCTGATTCCGAGGATGATACCTAGTGTAAAGTGGGTGGAGTAGACTTAGTGTGTCTAACACTGTGGGAATTGAAATGGGGACCTGCATAGCATGCCGTATTACTGGCAACATTTTGGCAATAGTGGCACCCACTGATTGAGCTAACCCTTGGGGCTCGAGTCTAACCTACTCCTAAGCCAAGATCACTTTATTTCCCTAAGCATTTAGGGTGGTCTATAGGGGTTTGACTCAATAGTCCAATGGATGGAAACCCTAGGGATATCGACCTTTCTACACCGTTCAAGGCACAATGACCATATATGAATTTCGGATGCATATTCGAATTCAATATGATTGGGAAAAAAATACCAAGTATACTTCTCATTAATGCTGTTATCACCCAATCTAGCACTTGTGCAAAGCCTTCACAAGATGCAAGACAAGTGTAACATACGGAAGTACTTGCCACTATCACCTTAGCAATTACTTCCCTCGTTTTAGTGAAGGATTGAAATCCAACACATGGGAGGCTTCTCTAGCAACCTCAAGGAATCCTATAGCAAGATTGAATCAAGTCTACGACCTCCTATATTGGTTACTCAATTATACCACCACTAAGTCAAAGTTCAAGGAAAACACAAGGTGGTTAAGTAAAGCAATTCCAGATTTGTGTGTGAGGTGTTTAAGACAATAAATGATAATTACCAAGTCGAATAAGTCAAAATAAATGACCTGAAACACTACAAATCAAAAGAAAAGCTATGGCTGTCATAAAACTTGTATTAAAAGATAGTTACTTCAGCAATAAGACAAGTTACAACAACAGAAATATAATAGCCCTTGAAACAAGTAATCATGCAATGAACATGGCTGAAAATGCAAGCTAGAGCTAGGGTTTTAGATGACAAATGCTTGCTGAAATGCAAAATGGCATGAAACAACCTCAAAATACTCAAGACATCAAGCTCTAGTTGGCTGAAAATTACAATAATAATGCAATAGGTGATGTCAAGGAATATTCTAAGGTGAAGAATGCCAAAAAACCTAGACGTTAGGCTACACATGGTTGAAGGTTGAACAGGGATTGCAATAAAACCTAAATCTACCATAAGACTTTCAAGAGGAAATGAATTAGGGTTTAAGATCACTTTGCAAGAGAAAAGACTAGTGTCGTCTAGCTTCCTTGGGCATACGGAGTCAAGAATGCAACTTTCATGGAGAGCAAAGGCAAGAGAAAGACCTAAGAATTAAACCCTAGGGTAGTCCATTACAAACTCTAGGCATTAACCTTTTAGGAGAGCAACTCAAGGTAGTCCACTACAAACCCTAGGAGGCCGTCCTATGTCTTCTAAAGACCTATAGTAGGATATCAAGATGGATTTTGGTCAAAACCCTACAGTAGTCCACTACAAACCCTAGCTCTTTAACCGACAAGAGCAAGACTAGGGTAGTCCACTATAAACCTTAGAAATACCCTTATGTCCTTCAACAAGCTTTAAATAAATGATAACAAGGGAGGGTAGTCCACTACAAACCTTCTTGGGGTTTCAAGATGAAGTTTATCCAAGAAAATTCAAGATAACATGCAATTATCACCACTTTGATAAAACATTTACTTAATGCATCAAGAATAAACCATCAAAGACTTGAAAAGAACACTTACTAGGCAAATCAATGAGCATTAGTGAAACACTAACCATGAAATTATCCACAAAAATTGAAAATCATCCATAAGATCATCTCTAAGAAGGTGCGCATAAGTACTCCATAGGGAAAGAGAAAGATAGAAGACAAGTGTAGTGATTCTCCACAAGATGAGTTATTATTTACAAATGAGGAAAAATTCCTCTATTTATATGAGACAACCCTAGCGCCTCATCTCTCTAAAAGCCCCTAAAACATAATAATCCATGGTACAAGGTGGATAGGTCTTAGGCCGACCCCCAAAATAGCCTCCAAAATAAAGATACAATGCTATAAGTCTATAACATCAAAATGTCCTCTTAAAAGTCCACACGTGTGAGTGTAGAGGACAAAAAGAGGATGATGTTATCTCCTAAAGGGGCATAAAGTTTCCAAAAGTCACATCAATCCCCAAAAGGTGCAAGGCATCATCAAAGGTAATGTCCCCTCATTAATATGGTCACATCTCATCATCATCAAAGTGCCAACTCATCATCCATGTGCTAGGTTGGCTCAAGCAATTTTTTTTTTTTTTTTAATGACTGGCGGAATCGGCAACTGGGCCGGTCTCGTACTGGCTCAAGCAAAAGTTACATCACACTCAAGCATGGCATTGTCCTCATATGTGCAACGTCCAAAGCTCCTAGGGTGACGTCATGGTGGATAAGGGCTCCATAACCTCTCCAAAGAGGTGTACCATCCTCGTCTAGTGCAATGGCATCCATCCAAACCTCAAATATCCTCAGAGGGGTCCAATGTCCATGCTGTGGGCTTCCTATCCTCTAAGTGATACGTTAGGCCATATCTACAATGCCCCAGCCAATCAGTGCAACGCCCAAGGTCCAGGAAGTGCTGGAAGCTGTCCAAAGGTATGGAAAATCATTAAGTAGCCCAACGCTCATCATCAGGGGCCCAATGTCCTCCATACAATGTGTAACGTCCTGGGTATAAGAATCAAAACGTCCTTCACAGGGCTATCTCTAGGGGTGCATCATCGTTAAGCAAGGCTCATAGAAGTCAAGTGAAACCAACCATCATGGGTGCAAGAGTCATTATAATCATAAAAGTAGGTCACAATCTAATACAAAAGCCACACAAGCAATTTGCATTAGGTATCTTCTTCAAACTTAACACTAGCTTAAGACTTTATGCAATTTTCCAAGTTTAGGCATGGGAGGACCATCACAAGACCCAATTAGGTTTGCTAGTACCCAAGTAGACGAGAAGTTATCTAGAAATTCGTCAAAGTGTAAGTGTGAATGGATGATATGATAGGGGGTTTACTTCGTGGTCATGGTGTGATTGACATGCAAGGCCACGTGCAGATTCATCTCCATGAGCGCCTTTGTAGAGGGAGCGCTTGGTGCATTGAGTTATCCTTTCCTTGACACTGTTTCTTTCCAAACCCCTATTCTTGCCTTTTTATATTCATTAAGTTTATGCATTTATTTTTATTGGGATTCAATTAAATCCTTTTAATTTGATATGCATTCAGTGCTTTAGGACTTGGGGCGATGGCTTCATAGTGAGGGGGTAGAGCTCAAGCTGATCTTTGGCTTTTGATTTATCATTTGTCATCCCAGTTCATCTCCATGAGTGCCTTTGTAGAGGGAGTGCTTGATGCATTGAGTTACCCTTTCCTCGACTTTGTTTCTTTCCAAATCCCTATTCTTGCCTTTTTATATTCATTAGGTTTATGCATTTATTTTTATTGGGATTCAATTAAATCCTTTTAATTTGATATGCATTCAGTGCATTAGGACTTGGGGTGATGGCTTCATAGTGAGGGGGTAGAGCTCAAGTTGATCTTTGGCTTTTGATTTATCATTTGTCATCCCATTTCATTTCCATTCTTTTACCAGTTGCATCAACCTCGGGCATTCAAACCCCTTCTTATAGAAGGATGAAGGTATTTGTGGAGTACATGTAACAACCACTTCCAAAAGATAGGACAACGAGAGGAATTAAGATGAAAAATGTTAAGTATGGAAGGGAATGGTACGCTACCCCTATCAAGGCCTCCCAATAGTACCCCCGTTCCCCAAGAGTGACAACACTTGACTAGAGCACATATAATGGTCACCAAGGTGAAACAAGGCAAAAAGCATAACTTCCAAGCATCATGATCCATTATCTGACTTCAACCCATGATCCTCACCTAAATCCCTAATGTATTAAATGTAGCACTTTGTATGAAACAATGACTAATGTACCTCATGTGTGCTGGACCACCATCATTGGATGAACCCGTTGATGAAGTGAATGAGCTTAGCAATGATGAGGGGGGAGGCATATGAGGGGCTACTGTTTGTGTAGAATGTTGATCATCATCTCTGGGATCATTGTTTACAATGTGGATCATGAAGAATGATCTCCTCTAGTTACCTCTAGGTGAGAGGGGGTAACAAATACCAAAAAAACCATAAAATATATTCAAAATTTAAAAATTTCTCCACCAATGTATGTGCCGCTTCTCTAAAATCTAACGTGTATCATGATGATATTGGTATGGAACTTATGAAGAAAGTTTATTTTTTAGGAGAATGTGCATGAGAGTGATCTCTATGAGAAGAGAGAAGAGAGACATTTAAATTTTGTTGATAATAAAGGACATATCATTGCAAGAATGTGTTTTTTAAAATTGAAAAGTGAGGTTTAAAGTCCACACATATTTCATTGTCGAGAATGAAGCTTGTTACCCCTCACATCGCATGAGGTCATATCCAGTTACACGAGGCAAATTATGATGATATCTATTGATCACTTGACAGATGCAAGGGGTATCTTATGGATGCACAGACTTCCCCTAGAATTCCCCTTATGGTATGTTCTTATATTGACTAACTAGTCAGCGGTTAGGTGTGTGATGTTCAGAGGGAAGTGGAGAGTACAAATATTTATGTTTATATCCCTAGGGTCCAACAAGAACACCGATGATAGTTCAATGCTTTTCCAGTGATATGATGGTATCGCTGGTACATGAGATGAGCACTTCGGTTGATTATTCTCTAGTGGGACATGGTTAGATGGGATTGATCACACATTTTTCCTAGATGATGATCTCTCCTAGCATAGTCGTTATATTTCATTTGATGATGGCACATTTTTTGGTTATATGGTTCATCATGAGATGCCTAGCTTATTGACCCAATTTACTATGGTTTATGATTTATTATTTGTGGATTTGATGATATCACACCCTTCTAGTGTGAGTGCCCTAGTTCATGATGTACTTTTGCTGGTTATTTTGCATTTCTGGGGTTATGTGCTATGGTTTTTGTTACCGTCCTTATACACACCTACAAACGTGGAGAAGTCTCCAATGGTCAACCCACTTGGTGTGTCGTTGGAGGCACAAGCCTAAGTCTAGACCCACTGTCACCTCGATCTAGACTTCTTTCGTCTAGGCTCACTCCTAGGGAAGCCAAGGGGGGTAGACCCTATTTAACTATGTTAAGTTTTAATTAATGATCTAGGAGTTAATTTGGTTTTTTATTAAGGCTTCCCAACCCAACGACAAGCAAACAATGCAAATGCAAATTTGAATAACAGACAAACCTTTTCTTTAGCAATACAATAAAATAGACCAGTGCCTAAAATTATACCCAAAGTTTTCTTATTCAGATATGCACATAAACATATATCTACAACATCACATAATACATGAAATATCTACACAATGAATCAAATAATGAAATGAAAACAACTATTTCCAAAAGAATAAAGAATACTTTTAGCCCAGGAACAATGATGCTTCAATACATGTAAATATCCACAATGAAAAAAAGTAAATAGCTTGAAATGGAAGATTACGTGGAAAGTAAAATTGCACAACTCGAAAAGTAAGATTGCTTTGAAAGTGAAATTGCACAACTTAAAAAGTAAGATTGCTTGAAAACTAAATGCTAAACTTGAAACACAATGTTGTGAATTTAGTGTTGGTTGATTTTAATAAATTTTAAGTCTCTCTTGAATTGAGGGGAAGTTAAGTGTGATAGATACAAGCCTAAACTATGTGACTGCCCCTAATTCTTATCCCTTCAAGCAAAAGGAAGTGCTGGGCGCTCAAGAAGAAGGACAAACAAGGTCCTTCCCTAGCTCCACAGGTCAAATCCGGAATGCTTGGGTGCTCAAGCAAGGAGGATACGTAGTGCCATGAAGCCGTCCCCGACTTCAACCCCTTGTAGCCTCTCAAGTCACCCTTTTTGGTGGTAGAAGCAATACTAATTTGGGTGCCTAATTAATCTAGCCACACGGTCCTTTTTCCCTTTCTTAGTTACCCAAGATCCACAAAGTGGCAAGGGGAGGGAGTACGGGGTAGAAGGCGGGGCACAAATTCAATTACTTTCCAAAATAAAGAAATTACACTAGCCTTCACGATATTGCATGGATGGCTAGACCAATCTCTTTGCAAGGTGTGGGCGAAAATTAATGTTTGAAATAACTTGGAAATAAAATATAACAATGCTTAGCCACACAACTTTGCCTTAAGGACAAAGGTGAGCAAAAAATTAAGTAACTTGGCAACCTCACAACAATGGCACAATGTGGAGGACAAGCCTACCGATTTTGTGCCAAGTTGGGTGAAAAATAATAACTTATATGAAAGAATTAAGCTAGCCACACAACCTTCTCTTTATGGGAGAAGTGGGGCAAACAATGAAATGTAAAAACAGAAAATTAAAATCTAATCTAGCCTTCACGATTTTGCATGGATGGCTATGCCAATCTCTTTGCAAGGTGTGGGCAAACTAAAGCTAAATTACAATATCAGATTTTTGAATTTAGACAAGAGAATGCAAGCCCAAGAGACTCTCTTGGGCTGCTTACAATGCTTTAGAAGATTAGAGATAGAAGGGGGTTTGGTACCCAAACTCTTGGAGGCTTCCTTGAGTGTTTTGGGGCCAAATTTGAGCAACACTTCCTTTTAACCTGGCGAGAACCTGCATAAAACAACAAGCTATGCTTGTTGGAAAATGCTACAAAACACTTTTAGAATTAATTAATTTCTGTTAGTACATAAATATAAATTAAAAGGAAAATTTCTGAACATAAAAAATAGTTTAAATGACTATTTCATATCATAAAATATGCTACAATGTAAGAGGAAAAGAGGGAGATGAGAACTGAAATATAAATGAAGCCTTGGATGGTTGAATGAGTGAATTTCTAGATCTGAAATTCACTCCTCCAAACCCTTTAGTGACCTACAAATGAGTATTTTCTTGCTACACAATACAACAAGGAGGTGAGTGCATCAAATAAGTTTGCAAAATACTTCCCAAACTTGAAAGAAACAACCACAAAACAAATAACAATACTACTACCAATTATTCCCAAGCAAAATACTTTGCTTGGGTCTCCAAGTTAAACTAATGAAGCAAGAAATACAAGAAATGAAATGCAGTAATATCACCTTACAAGAACACCATAAACAACATCAAGAGACTCCCAATGCACACCATAGATCCTCCAAATCTTCTTTTATTATTGAGAAAATGTTGCTGCAAATACTTGCAGCAAGATTTACAATGAGAGAATGGGAGAGAGAGAAGAGAGTGGGGGAGATTTGGGCAGCATCGACTTGCTCTGAGAATAGATGGATAAATGAGGAGGGGTAGGCATTCTTTTATACTTGGGAGAGAGGAAAGACCCCTCTTGGATGAGCTCCAAGTGACATTCATCCAAGGGAAGGAGACAAAGTCAAGGAGGGGGCACTTTTATGGTTTTGGTAGTGATTAGGATTTGAGGGGTGAGAGGGGAAGGGGGAAAACACCTTTTCCTTTCATCAAACATGAAGTTAGACTCAAGGGGGGGCACACTTAGGGTTTTGGCTGCCCTCTCACTTTAATTTTTGATTTTGACCAAGTTGATGAGCAAGGGGGGGCACACTTTTCACTAGGGAGTGACCACTTTTGGTTGTTGGCTTAGCAAGGGGGGTCTTCTAAGTGGAAAATCACTTTTCCAACTTAGGAAAAAGGTTAGGAATCCTTTCCCCACTCTCTCTCATGACTTTAGTCACTTTTACAAAATTTGACTTTTTTACCTTAGCCAATTAATCCTGACTTTTGACTGACTCTGACTCCTTATGGACAATGACCTAGCAAAACTTGTCCAATTGAGATGAAACTTGGTCCAAGAGTGTAGGGGGTCATCTGCCATTTGTTTTGAGTACTCACACCCATATACACAATCTTCAAGGACCAAATTTTTACATTTTACATAAAAAATAATTAAAATTTCCAATTAATGGAAAATTTTAATAATTAAAAAAAACCTATCAAAACTTAACAAAATTTCGCAAGACTCTAGAAGATGTATAGCATGGTCATTTACAACATTCCTAAACCTTAGTCACCCCTTGGGCTCGATCAATAAAACGCCTTTACTACTTTGGAGGATTATTGTGAGTGAAAAACTCAAGGATAATTAAAATGGCTTGTTAGGCTAGATTAATTACTTGGAGGAAAAAAAAACTCGATGAAAGGACTTCCCTAATGATAAAGTCCTAGGCAACTAACTAAAAAAATGACTCATGCTAACCTATTACATTATTATCCCACGCAGGGGAGCGGACATTCCGATTACATAGAAAGACGTGCCGAGGGAAAAAATTGCCCTGCTGAGCCATAATTCTTCAAAATATGTTGCACCATAAGGTACATCGCTTCATGATACATGATGTTGACCCCTAGTCGAAATAGGTGGTCAACAGTTTTGATGGAGCGCTCTCTTCCTTACACACATGTTGATGTTGATGTCGATGTTATCATTTTTGAGGAGGTGCAACCCTTATTAACCACATGTGGCCTCCCTAGATTGAGCGCTTTGGTTCATTGGCATATAGTTACATGGGATATGTTACTGCCTAAACTAGCATCTAAATGGAAAAACCCAATCCACGGATGCCACCTTGGGGTAGTGGATGGGAGTTGTATATCTGTCACCTCAATACAACTTCCCCGTCACTTTTGGTCGGCTCTCAAGAGGCCAAGGGGGGTATCCCTTTGATATACAATTGATTATTGATTATTTGTCTTATTTTAACAAATCTATTTTATGTGTTTAATTATGCAAATTCCAAATATGTGATTAGAGATTAACCAACCCAAGAAAGTAGATCAACACTTTAAACCAAGATGTTTAGGGTTAGATTGCTAATTAGGATCTCAAGATATTCAAGAAATAAACATCCCAATATGTTTGAAATAAGTCTACAACGAATATATCAAGGTGAAATAACAAGGACTTGGATCAAGAGGTAAATCCAACTTAGTGTTTTATGAGTGCTATCTTGGATTTACTAGCATGTATCGAATATTTCCTTGATTAAAGATAAGCAAATAAATGATAACTCAAGGAAGATTTCACAACTAGAAACTTGAAATAAAACTTTGAAAAGCTCACTTCTAACTTGTGAAATATTTATCAAGTCTATGTAATATTATGGAAATCGAGCACATAAAGAAACTGAGATAACTCGAAAGAGTTCTCTATATTGTTTATCATAATGAAGAATCAAAAGCTTTCTTATATAGGATTACAAGCAAGTCGAGTCAATCCACTTTATGAATGTAGGATAGACTGAGAAACACAATAAAGTGAAATAAAACATAAAAACATAAAATAAACTAAAGTCAAATTGACTTTATTAATGCTTAAGTCTAATATCTAATTGACCATTATAAGCTAATATTTGCTTTAACACCCTCCCTTAATGGTCAATCTACTAACTACACCAAGCTTATCCCATAACTTCATATATTTTTCTGTAGTTTGGTCCTCTGTGGGACAATACTGCAACCCGATAGATCTATCTTCTACAAGCTGTCTAATGAAGTGGCAATGTACATCAACATGTTTGGTACACTCATGGAAGACTGGATTCTTGGCAAGTTTGATCACCCCTTGATTGTCACATAACAAGGGTGTTGGCTCTGTTTGTTGTATCTGTATATCTGAAAACATCCTACTGAGCCAAACTGCCTCACATGCTTTTTTCATTGCTCCTAGATATTCTTCTTTCGTCGATGAAAGGGATACTACATGCTTCTTCTTGCTGGTGCATGTGACTGCCCCTATGCCAAGGTTGAAAACATATCCAAAGGTGGATTTTCTATCATTGACAGAACCTGCCCAATTTGAATCTCAATACCCACATAGTTGAGAGTCTTTTGCTTTTGTTATACACAATGCCAGAGTCAAGTGTCCCTTTCATATATCTCAACACTTGCTTAGCTGTAGTCCAATGCTCTACCTTTGGTGTTGTCATGAATATGGAAATGAAGCTCACAATGAAACTCAAATAAGGTCTAGTGGCTATAAGATATATCAAGCTACCCACTAGTTGCCTGTATATTGACTCATTAACTGACTTAGAGTCAGTTTTGGCTGAAAGTTTTAGCCCTTTCCCCATGAGTGTAGATGAGATTTGGTAATCTGTCATTCTGAACCTGTCAAGCAAACACTTGGCAAACTTTGTTTGTGAAACGAAAATGCTGCTATCTGTTTGCCAAACTTCTACACCTAGACAATAGTATAAGAGGCCTAGATCAGTCATGTCAAAAGTTTTGCTCATATTGGATTTGATTTTTTCTATAACACTTTCCTTACGACCTGTATTGATGATATCATCTACATATATGACTAGAAGGATGATATCATTACCAACTCTTTGGCATACATGTTGGAATCTGAAGGACTCCGCTGGAACCATTGTTCATTCAAGTATCTGTCAATATTGATGTACCATGCCCTGGGTATCTACTTCAGACCATATGGAGTCTTCTTCAGTCTGCAGACCAGATGCTCCTTCCTTGAAACTAGAAAACCCTGTGGTTGATACATGTAGACCTCTTCCTGCATTTCTCCATTGAGGAAGACACTCTTCACGTTCATCTGATGGACCTTCCAGCGAAACTGTGCTGCCATGGATAGAACAAGTCGAATGGTGCTCATCTTTGCTGTAGGAGCAAAGGTCTCCTCATAGTCAATGCCTTCTCACTGAGAGAATCCTTTTGCAACCAACCGTGCTTTGTACTTGTCAAAGTACCATCTTCCTTGTACTTGACCTTGTACACCCATTGCAACAAATGTGTTTCTTTCCTAGTGGAAGAGCTGTGAGGTCCCAAGTCTAATTTTTCATCAAGCTCCCGTGTTTGGCTACCATGGCCTTTTCCCATTCAGGTCTCCCTTTCGCCTCCTCAAACAATTGTGGCTCATAGATTTTCTGAACATTGGCCATCAGAACAAAGTTGTCTGTGTTTGGTTTCTATTTTCTCTTTCCTCCCGATGATCGTCCCTTGACCATTTCACCTATCCAAACATCTCCAATGTTGTTGTGCCACCACTTTGGTCTCTTCTTTGGATTCTCTTCATCCTTACCTGTATCCATGTCATTTGAATGATGATTTGGGCTATCTGCGTCAGAAATTACTGGCCTAGAAGACTCCTCATGCTCATAATATTTCCCCCCTTCAAGTTGAGCTGCCTGAAGCTTGACAAGCGAATCCATATCCACCATTGGCTGCTCGGTAATTTTAATTCAGGAGAAGCGTGGAAAGGTCCAAGCTCCTCATCAACATTATCTCTACTAAAGCTCACCTTATTGGTGTCAATGTCAACCAACCTGTAGGCTTTATGATTGTCGCTGTACCATGTGATCATCATCTTTTTTCTCTTTGGATCTAACTTGGTTTGCTTTTCATCTGGAATCCAAGTGTAGGCAGTAGAACCAAAGACTTTAAGATGGTTGACTTTGGGGATCTTCCAGAGCATGTTTCCTCTGGAGTCTTCTGCTTCACCGCCATTGTTGAAGATCTATTCAACAAGTATACTGCTGTGAACATCCCCTCTACCTAAGACCTGTTTGGAACACTCCCATTCTGCAACATACACTTGGCCATTTCTCTGATAGTGTGGTTCCGCCTTCCAACCATTCCATTCTGCTATGGAGTGTAAGGTGTAGTGAACTGCCTTTTGATCCCATGTTTAGCACAAAAGTTATTGAATTCTTTGGAACAAAATTCGCCACCATTATCAGACCTAAGAGAGGTAATGTGACAACCTAACTCTTTTTCTACTAAGGTTTTGAGCTTTTGAAATTGATTAAACATGTCAGATTTGAATTTCAAAAAATACATCCACATTTTCCTACTGTAATCATCAACAAACAAAAGGAAATACCTAGCATCAATGGTTGACGCTGTGTTCATTGGTCCACAAATGTCTGCATGAACTAGTTGAAGGAATTTTTGTGATCTCCATGCTTGTCCTTCATCAAATGGCGCTCCGTAGTGCCTCCTCGCCTAGAAAGCTCCACAAACTCCTTGAATTTGCTGCCAAATGTTTGAAAGTCCATCTATCAGATTCTCTCGTGCCAACTGAGAGAGGTAGGTCAAGTTGAGGTGCCCATACCTCTGATGCCATTGTGTACCAATATTTGATGCACTCTTGGCTACTAGTGCATGCTCTCTGGCCTATCTAATATCTACCGGTCTGAACAATCCGTGGTCCTCGACACCGTGTCAGGTGTGGAGCTTAATATGATTTCATTTAGTCAGATTATGCGGCGCAACCCCAACTAGATGTCAACTTTAACAATCACAAGTGCTACATAGTTGACAAAGAGACCAAGAAGACTGTTGCTCTTGTTGAGATTTGGGTACCTTGGAAAGTGGCCCCCTTGTGTTTGTGAGTCTCTAAACACAAAGGGGGAAATTTTGACCCTCATGCTTGTACTTTATGTTATAATTTCACTTTGAGTTTATTCACTTAAGTCTAAAGTGTCTTTATTCACTTAAGTCATAAAGTGACATTAATTCACTTAAGTGTGAATTAATGAATATAAAGTGAACTATGGAAACTTAAGTGAATTTATGAGATCTAATCTCATCCATTCAATTTGGAGAAAGACTTAGATCTAATCTGGGCCCTTGGTTTTCTAGGTTAGCCTTGACATTAGGCTAAAGGAGTCAAAGGAGGGAAAATGAGGCTCATTGTTCACTTGAGAGAATTGAGTGAAGTGAACAGAGGTAAGTGAGGGTTTGGAGAAGAGAGGCGCACTTGAGGAAAAGGAGGGCGCAAATCTTCAAGTAGGGCACACTAGTTCATGAGGATGCTCAAGCTCGATTGAGAGGGAATTCATGGAGGAGGGGCTCATTAGTCCTTGAAGGAAGGCGCTTTGTGTGTGAGGGGTGCACCCAACGAGAGGGGGCGCAAGTGTTGAGGCTTGAGTCTAGGAAGGCGCACCAAAGTGAGGGGTGCACTTGCTCAAAGGCTTCATCAAAGATTACAAAGCATCTTCAAGGGAGGCGCATTCAACAAGTGGGCAGGGCAAGACAAAGGCAAAGGCAAGGCAAAGCAAGTTGAAGGGGGCGCAGCAAGGCAAAGGGCGCATTCTTCAAAGGCTAGTAGACACAAAGAAATAAAGAACTCCAAAGCGAACTTGAGAGGAGTAGCTATTGTATCAAGTTCTTTTGTTCCATTTCTTTGTTGTAGCATTTGCTTGAAGACTCCATAATAAATCTATCTCTCTTACTGGTTTTCCCCATAGGGGTTTTTCCAGGGTCATGTTGACCAAAAACTAATGTGTTCATTTGTCATGGCTTGCTTATTACTTTCAGTTTAGTAGTTGTTAAAGATCCTAGAGGAGTATTGTATGTTTTGATGTATGTGAAGTGCTAATCTGGACAACAAAACTATCCTAAATAAACCCTTCACAAAGAGGCACCAAAAGAGCATGCAATCATAAGCTTAAGGCAGATTTAGAGGGCAGAATATCAGATCTGTTAGCAGCCTTCAAACAGCAGCTAGAGCAGTTTTGATTGCTGCTAGTTCAAGGACAGAAAGCAGTCCTATAGCAGCCTGTGAGAAACAGTTCTGAATTGGCTGTTTTGGATAGCACGATAACTGTCCTAAAACAGAGAGAAAAATCAGTTTTAAACCCTTGAAGTTGGTGCCCAACTAGAGATTATATGACAGGCCTGTTGGGCAGCTTTAGGAACCTCAAATTTCTTCATAGTATCAGAGCCTGAGGGCACATGTGTGGGCTGATATAGTGGCAAACAGTTGGCAGATTTTTCACTTGTTGGGAAGCCTCATTTTCACACTTGAGTTTTGTGTGTTGTTGGCAGTGTTGTGTTGTTCAGTGTTGCTCAGTTTTACTTGGTCAGTGTTGTATCAGTTTTAGCATCAGATGGCAGCCATGTTGGTGGTAGGTTTTGTTAATGTTTATGCCCTTATTATAGTTCTTTGCATTTCATAAGATAAGAGCATAATAAGAACAAGATCACTGAGAAATACACATCCACAAGAGACACAACATTTATCCTGGGAAACCCTCTAGGGGAAGAAAACCCAGCGAAACTTCCTTATCATAAATAGCTTATACAATGTTCAAGAGATAACTCAACCAATACAGAAAATCCTCCTCCAAGAGATGCACCACCCTTCTTCTCCTCTCTCCAACTTGAAAATGCAACTTGCCTCATAAGAGAATGAGCAAG
>SNQJ01S0003524.1:118326-137186 GCA_010110895.2 Picea sitchensis | reverse complement strand
TGGTCTCCATGGAAGGCCATGATAGTCTTGAACTTGGAGGAACTGGAGCTATTGTATATTGTGGAGAATCCGTAGTACCTCCTACAGATGCAGTGCTGTTAGCATAAATTTCTACCCTCCAATTTGAGCTGATAAACCTTTATGACAGTGGTAAAAACTTGGATAATTCAAGGAGAAATAGCCCCAGATGTCATGGGCTAGACCCCTCTCTGTTCGGGCTAGGCCTTGCTAGCCTTTGGGGGAGTCCCTGGGCACAATGAAGCGCCAATTGTGGCTGATTTAAGGTCTGAAAAACTGAAAAAATCAGCGAGCTGTTTTGCCTTGGACAGAGTGTAAGGTAGTCCAAAACGGTGGAAAAAATTGATCTAAAACACTTGGAGGGAACCTGCAGGGTTAGCACAATGATAATAGATTGGAAAAAGAAAAGAAAACTACTCAAAGGATTGATACCATCACAGTAAATAGTTCAGAAATGACATATAAGATTTGCAAATTCACCACAATATCGTCAAGAAGAGAGGTTCGAACAATAGACACAAGCTTCTTTATTGATCCAACTTTACAAGAGGGTTGGTTGTACCATAGTTGTCAAGCTCACAACCGGTACAATGACTACTTTGCTCAATGACATGCCACTAGACGAGAGAGAGAGAGAGAGAGAGAGAGAGAGAGAGAGAGAGAGAGTATGCTGCTCCTGCTAAGAACCGATGAAATAACCCATGGCAAGCCTCCAATATATAGCTAGAGGGGGCGCATATCTCAAGGAGTCAAGAGGGACACATGAGAGGGGTAAGAACAGAGTCTAAGTGGATGTGGGGAGGAGTAGTGAGATGACTGAGTGTGAGTGTGAGTTTGAATGCACATGAATGAGTGAATGGGGAGCTAAGTGAGTGAGAAGAGGGGTGAAGTGAGGTGCATGGTATGCATGGGAGAAGTCAACTAACAACTAGTCGGAGTGGATTGAAACATTCTACTAGTCAACTATCCATGCGCCTATCTGCATGAGGGAGAATAAGGCGAGTTAATAGAGAAAGGATGAGTGGAAGTGTGAGTGGAAAAAGCACCCAAGTCAACTTGAGAGTTGAGGTTCAGTTGACTTAAGCATGATGGAGATAACTCTAGTGAACTCATGTGACCCCACTAATATTGGGAACATGCGCCCTAGCTTAGGTGGACGCCGCATCTGTCTAAAGAACTGCCACATGTCGACCTATAAGGATGCAACTTGGCACTGCATGGATGATGACTGGACCTGCTAGATATAGAGGTAGCTAAAAATAGGACCTGCTAAAAACAGGAACTCCAAAAATAGGGTCCTTTAAAAATAGAATCCTCTAAATATAGGGCCCTCTAAAAATAGATTCCTGGTCCTATTTTTAGAAAAAATGTCCAAATCACCGTGGATGACAAGGATGACACTGCCACATAATATTGCCAAAAACAGAAAGTTGTCCAAATACCCTTGAATTCATACCCATAAATCTCGTCTTTCCGCAAGGGATCCGAATATGCAATTAGAACTATCATGCGAGCCTTGATGCTCAACCTGCTAAAAATAGTAATCTGAGTGATCATCCGGAAAAATGTCCAAAGGACTTTGGATGCCTCAAGGATCAATACTGTGCTCTCGGAATTTGACTCTGGAGCTTGGATCACAACCTGCCAAAAATAGCAAGTTCCTGCATGTCGCCCGAAAAAAGTGTCATCAGGCTTAGAATCCTACAAGGACTCGTACTGTATGCTCTGAACTGCCCCAAACTGCCAGGAGACCCACTCAAACCGTGCCTCCTAAAAAGTAGCAACACCTGTATGTATACATCTCTCTCTAAAAAATGCATGGAAACCAAGCAAGTAGACTGTGACTCTGAACTAAGCAACCCTGTACTGATCATGTACCTGCCTCATGTGTGAACCAACCTCCTGCCCAACATAAGTGCTAAAACCCTGGAAAATCTTAGTATGCCAACCAGAGTGATGCATGTTGGCTCTTAACCTTCAATATTTTCAAGGGTGAAAATCTAGGGGTTAACAAGTGCTCATGGCTGAGTTCCGGAAAAGGAACATCAGGGCCAAGAGGACTATCCTTGATGCAGTCAAGGACCATGTCATTCCTCACATTTCTAGTAAAGAGTTTGTTTTTTAGACGTGGCAATCATTATGCGGTCTTTACTAGAGTCTTAACCAGAAACAAAAGATGGTGCTCCAGGACAAGCTAAGGGGCACCAAGATGACAAAGACAAATACAATTACCTCAATTCCTCACAAGATTTTCTCAGATTGGTGATGAGTTGGCAACGATTGGCGAGATAGTAGATCCCTTAGAGTTGGTGAGGACAACCTTAAATGGATTTTCCAAACCATGGGAGAGTTTTGTACGAGGCATCGTGGCTAGAGAGCATATGCCCAGTTGGGAGAGGCTCTGGGATGACTTTGTGCAGGAGGCGCTTAGAGTTGGCTCTGGATCTTCTAGTTAGCAGCAGGGTGGGGATGGTGATGAGGGTGATCTTGCTGTTGTGGCTAAGGGAAAGAAGAAGACCAAGTAGGGGCCTAAGGGTGGGGCCAAGCAACATCAGAGAGGAGGTGAGCAGCAGAGGGATATGAGCAAAGTGAGATGCTTTGCTTGTAACCAGTTGGGGCACTATGCTGAATAATGTCCCAAGAAGAAGAAGAAGAAGCAGGGTGGCTCTGGATCTTCTAGTTAGCAGTAGGGTGGGGATGGTGATGAGGGTGATCTTGCTTTTGTGGCTAAGGGAAAGAAGAAGACCAAGTAGGGGCCCAAGGGTGGGGCCAAGCAGCATTAGAGAGGAGGTGAGCAACAGAGGGATATGAGCAAAGTGAGATGCTTTGCTTGTAACCAGTTGGGCACTACGCTGAACAATGTCCCAACAAGAAGAAGAAGAAGCAGGGTGGTACTGCAATGACAACAGAGGAGGAGGAGTTTGCCTCTCAGTTTGAGAGGGAGCGTTCCTTTATAGTTTGTTGTTCGACAATTGAGTCGCCATCCAACGTCTGGTACATTGACAGTGGAGCATCGAGTCACATGTCAGGTGTGAGAGAGCACTTCATTGATCTCCGAGATATGGAGATCAAGTTGGAGATAGTGCTTGGATACGACACCATAGTCAGGGCGACTGGGTCTGGCATAGTTTCCTTTCCTTTGGAGAAAGGCTTAGATCTAATCTGGGTCCTTGTTTTTCTATGTTAGGCTTGAGATTAGGCTAAAGGAGGCAAAGGAGGGAAAATGAGGCTCATTGTTCACTTGAGAGAATTGAGTGAAATGAAGAGAGGTAAGTGAGGGTTTGGAGAAGAGAGGTGCACTTGAGGAAAAGGATGGCGCAAAGCTTCAAGGAGGGCGCACTAGTTCATGAGGATGCTCAAGCTTGATTGAGAGGGAATTCATGGAGGAGGGGCGCATTAGTCCTTGAAGGAAGGCACTTTGTGTGTGAGGGGCGCACCCAAAGAGAGGGGGCACAAGTGTTGAGGCTTGAGTCTAGGAGGGCGCACCATAGTGAAGGGGCACACTTGCTCAAGGGATTCATCAAAGATCACAAAGCATCTTCAAGGGAGGCGCATTCAACAAGTGGGCAAGGAAAGAAAAATGCAAAGTCAAGGCAAAGCAAGTTGAAGGGGGCGCACCAAGGCAAAGGGCACATTCTTCAAAGGCTAGCTGGCAGAAAGAAATAAAGAACTCCAAAGCTAACTTGAGAGGAGTAGCTATTGTATCAGGTTCTTTTGTTCCATTTCTTTGTTGTAGCATTCGCTTGAAGATTCCATAATAAATCTATCTCTCTTACTGGTTTTCCCCATGGGGGTTTTTCCAGGGTTGTGTTGACCAAAAACTTATATGTTCATTTGTCATGGTTTGCTTATTACTTTCAGCTTAGTAGTTGTTACAGATCCTAGAGGAGTATTGTATGTATTGATGTATGTGAAGAGCTAATCTGGACAGCAAAACTATCCTACATAAACCCTTCCCAAAGAAGCACCAAAAGAGCATGCAATCATAAGCTTAAGACAGATTTAGAGGGCAGAATATCAGACCTGTTAGCAGCCTTCAAACAACAACTAGAGCAGTTCTGATTGCTGCTTTTCAAGGACAGAGAAAACAATCTTGTAGCAGCCTGTGAGAAACAGTTATGAATTGGCTGTTTTGGACCGCAAGATAACTGTCCTAAAACAGTGAGAAAAATCAGTTTTAAACCCTTGAAATTGATGCCCAAATAGAGGTCATATGACAGGCCTGTTGGGCAGCCTTAGGAACGTCAAATTTCTTCATCTCTTGGATGCTAGTGCATGCTCTTTGACTTGTCCAATATCCACCAGTCTGAACAATCTGTGGTCCTTGGCACCAAGAGCAACAGTCTTCTTGGTCTCCTTGTCAACTATGCAACACTTGTGATTGCTAAAGTTGACATCTAGTTGGGGGCTGTGTCGCATAATTTGACTAATTGAAATCAGATGCAGCTCCATACCTGGCACGTAGTATACATTGAGGAAGATTAGCATTTTTCCTCCAAAGAAAATCTGCACATTTCCTTTACCAATGATTGTATACACCTCCCCACCACTGAAGATCACTAAATCCTTGGAAGAACAAGACATGTACTCTGACAACCAGTGTTGCCTAGTGGTGAACGGACGTCATGTAGTTGAATTGATGGACCAAGCAGATGACTTGGGCTGATCTGCTTGTGTCTTGGCCATAGATGCATAGAAGGCCGACTCCCCCTCTGTATGCTCTGCGACATGAGGCTGCTGCTGAGGCCATCCTTGGTTGGTTTTCTGGTCAGCCAATCTCTTTCTGCAGTGCTTCTTCATATGGCCCTTGTTAGAATTTAAGGGCAAATTATAGACTAGCTAAGAACATGAAATAATTTTAATTTTATTTGCTACTATAATTCTAGATCAGCAATATACTTAAAAGTCTGATGTAAAAACTAATAGCAGAAATTATAGATCTTTACCTTAACAAAACAAAGAACAGATTTACCTGAGGTGCTTGCTGTTATCCTCTTTTCTGTATGCTCAGAAAAAGCTTTAAGGGTCATGGATCAAACCCTCAGGGGCAGATCTCATCATGATCTTTTGAACAATTTTGCCAAGAAGAACTTTAGGGAAATATCAGAAAACTAACCAACATACATCAAGTACAAGGCTGAAACAAGGACACCACTGTCCAATCTAGAGGCTGAAAAGAGGCCACTAACAACCTTAACAAAATCTGTCCAAAAATATAGAACTGCTACAGCAATAGACAGAATTAAGTAGCAGTTTTAGGGCTGCCTCATCAAACCCTGATTAGGGTACAAGCTGCTGTAAGATAGGTAGCATACACAGGTCACAAAAGGCAGGACAGTGGCATCATACAGGTGGCACCAGCAATAAAACAGGGGCAGCATACAAGTGGCACCAATGGTGAGATAGCGACACCAAGCAAGTGGCACTGACAAGGAGAGAAGCAGGGCGGTACCAACAAATAGAGACAGCAAGGTGGACAACAGCAAGGAGAAGGGGAAAACCCCAAACAACACCCAAAAAAGACCTGCGGCAGGCTGAGAGAACCCTTGGGGGGTTAGCGACAACAGCTAGGAGAGGAAGACCTGTCCTAAAGGGGGCCGCAGCCACTCATAACTCTGATCAAGGAGCCGCAGAAACCTCAGACCAAACTCATCTAGGAGGAAGAAGAAATGAGTGAGTGAGTGAATGAGAGGAGAGGTCTCTTCTTTTATAGTTTAGGTGGGTAGGTTAGGGTTTGCAAATTAGCCCTAACTTTAGGGTTAGATTTAAACCCTAAAAAAAACAAAAAAAAACAATTAATATTTTATAATTAAAATATTAAATGTTTAAATTATAAAACAAGTCAAGGAACCAAACCAAAAACATACACAACAATTAAGGGAAACGTAACTCAAGCAAAGGGGGCATTCAAGACAAAGTCAACAAGGTAAGTTCTTCTTTAATGGCAGAATGTCCACATGAGTCTCATGATATAACTTATAACCTTTTATCATCCTAGCATAAGAGGAAGGTAAATGATGTGATCATGTCCTTCTGAATTTCTCCTAGGTCTCATGGACCATCCCGGGAGAGAAGAAGATCACACATCATCTCGGCTTGGTACTTAACCAAGAAACTGCCTGGTCAGAGACCAAGATACCCCAGAACGCAATTGGGGGCCCTAGATCACAACTAGGGTCTTATCCACCAAGGTACACAACCAAGGATCAATCCAAACACCGAGCAAGGATTCCTTGGAACACATCCAGGGGCCCTAGAACACATCTAGGGACTTATATCATCAAACTGCTTGGTCCTTGACCAAGAACCCCAACAATACACTAGGGGCCCTCACTAGGGTCTTTTGCCATGGCTCTAACTGCTTGGTCCCAGACCAAGAACCCTAGGAGTGTACTAGGGGCCCTAGATCTCAGCTAGGGTCTTTGCCATCCTCCCGAAGAATGGCTCTTGCAGCTGCATTAATTTTAGCACTCCCTCTCAGCAAGAGAGGCATTCTCAACAAGACCAAGCTTATTTTGAAAGTACACAAACTTTTTCAACGACAGGGGCTTGGTCAAAATATCTGTAGTTTGTTCTGCCGTCGGAACATACTGAATACTGAGAATGTTCTTCTGCACCATGTCCCGAACATAGTGATATCTCATCTCAATGTGTTTCGATTTGTCATGAAACATAGGATTCTCGGAGAGCTTTATGCAACTNATATCTGTAGTTTGTTCTGCCGTCGGAACATACTGAATACTGAGAATGTTCTTCTGCACCATGTCCCGAACATAGTGATATCTCATCTCAATGTGTTTCGATTTGTCATGAAACATAGGATTCTCGGAGAGCTTTATGCAACTCTGGTTATCACAGTGAATTACTGTGGGTTCCAACTCAACACTGAACAAATCTGAGAGTAGATTTCTGAGCCATACTGCTTCTCTACTAGCAACGCTTGTAGCAATGTATTCTTCCTCTGTAGTGCTTTGAGCTATGGAGCCCTACTTCCTGTTGGACCAGGAGATCATAGCTGAACCCAAACTGAAACAATATCCGGAAGTGCTCTTCCGGTCCCCTGTACTGCCCATCCAATTTGAATCTGTATAGCCATGAAGCATTACACCTCCACTGGAAGTGTATTTGAGCCCATAGGCTATAGTCCCTCAGACATATTTGAGAATATGTTTAGCAACAACCATATGAAAGTGTTTCGGTTCACACATGAACTGGCTGAGGGCATTCACTGCGTAACAAATGTCAGGTCTGGTGTGTACTTGATACATCAAGTACCCAATGATTCGACGATATACTGTAGGGTTTGTTATCCCCTACCCTAGGGATAATTAAGGAGATCACGTCTTGAGGCCCACAGGTCTTAGACATGGAGTACCTAACGGGAGATGACTTGAGTATTGGCCCCGGAGGGCCCCTCTTTTCTTCAGTGTAATACACTTATCACCAGCAACAGTATACATCCCACCAGCCTGGTCCTGAAGTAGCGGTGTGTCTTGCTCCATGAGGTAATGAGTCCGGGTATCATGGTATGTATCACTTTGATTTTTGAAGCACTTGAATATGTTGTATCAAATCCTTCTTCATTTCAGGACGTTTTCTTGGAAATTATGCTCTTTTCCTTGTTTATACTTGGAAGGGTGACACGGTGCCCTAGTAAGTTGGTTTCCCTTTAGGATGGGTTGCTACTGGGTGGGTCTTTGAAAAGTTATCGTCCGTTCCCTCCATACTTACCACTTTCCATCTTTATTCCTTCCATCTCCCCTATCCTCGTTTGGGCATTGGGATTGGCTACACTATGAAGGGTTGTACCTTACCTTGTTGGAAGAAGGGGCTAAAGGCCCAGAGGGTAAAAGTAGTTGGCAAGAGTTAAAAGCCAATGTTGAAACCTTTGAGATGCTTCCCCCAGGGATCCCCGAGAAAGCAATGAAAAGCTTCTCAATAAGAAAAGGGGACCCATAAGATACATAAACACTCAAGGTACTAGTTGATGGATAGAAGGTCTCATCACGAGCCGACCTATTATGACCATGGGCATGTAATGGTATGACACTACCACCTATCTGGGCACCAAACTAGGGTAATGGCTCTTGGTGGCATAGCCAAGAGAAAGGGGATCTCATCACGAGTCAACCTTCTCATTTCCGTGAAATGTTTGTGGATAACGCTGTTACCTCTGGTCATCAAGCCAGGATAGACAGAAAGGCTAGCTAGATGGAGGGAGGGGAGGGGGCACAGACACTATTCTGGAAAGGGATAAAGGGAGTGGCCCTCAACTCTTCCCTTGAAGCACAAAAACAAAGGATCAAAAGAAATAAAGCTAAGAATAAAAGGCAATGAATGGGCTAGGAACAATTGCATTTATGACAAGGTACAACTCACCTTCTACAAAGGCACCCATAGGTAAGACTTTACATTTCCCTGTTATTACATGCACCCCATGCCCAAATACTTACCCTATGCCACCTCATATACTTACATGACTTGGATTAGATCCCACCTGGGAAACACCCCAAACTCAAGAGAGGTTAGCCCAATAGGACACCCTGAGACCTTCTCCAAACCTAACTTGTCAAGTTGCATAACGTCTTTGAGCATTTGTCTGGGTTAAGGGGGGTTTGATGCAAATGTTTGGGTAATTTAATTATTGGATGTGATTTACATGCTATGATCCATGTGACTTATGAACCCTTGGAGGGCGTACTTGTATGAACCCTTGGAGGGCGTACTTGTTGTTGCTACAAGACTTTTTTCGGTGGACAGGTACACATGAGGGAATGATTAGCACGGACCTTCATGGGGGCTTAAAGCCCACAGATGGATGCTGCAACCCCAGTCAGGGGTAAGAAGAAATTGAATATTTGCACTGGGAAAAAGAAGGACGTTGCCTTTGGAGGCACCTTGGCAGATGTAGACCCAGGGGGTTCTTCTTCCATATGGACGTTGGCCCTTGAGGACCCTGGACGTCATCATCATGACCCTAGACGTCATCCAGAGCTAGGGTTTTCATTTGGAGGCATTTATGAGCCTGGTGGCACGTGTGGGCATCATCTAGGGCCTCTGGAGGCCAAACTCCCTTCATTTTAGGCTCAACGTTCCACCTTTAGGCCTCAACGTCACCCTAGAAGGGCATGACGTCACCCTTGGAGGTGTCTTTAGATGCTAATTAATTTTTATTATGTCAAAATTGAATTTTATTGTAAATTGGCCGGATCGGCCTTATTTTGCCCTGAAAATTAATTAAAGGTCAAAATTTTGTATAAATAAACATAAATTACTCTCATTTTTACATCACAACCCACCTCTCACAAGAGGGAGGGCTAAAATTTTCTCCCTAAAGGGATTATTGGATGAAATTACCAAGGCACACTTGCTTGGAGGCTATTTTGGATGCATTTTAGATAATTTCTTGGTGAAATTTTGGCAAATCTAGGGTTTTTGTGCTTGATTATTCTTGGTGAAGTAAGTAAATCTGCAATTTTCATTTCATGATAAATGTCTATGGTATGTTTACTTGTTCATATATAAGATTATGAAATTGCTTGCTTGAAACCCTAGGAGTAAGAAACATAAGGTGCTTCTTTCTTGCTCTTTATTTTGCTAGTTTTGCTTAAAAAGATCTTGTCTAGACAAACTTCTAGAGCCCTAAAGTGCTACCACTTTAGAAGCCTTGTCTAGTTCTTATTGCATTAAATATTTTTCAAGAGTCTAAGGATAGGAGAAATCACTAGGGCCTAGAAGTGCCTACACCCTAGTTGATCCTTCTCTTTGAGGCTTGGTGCTTGAGAACTTAAGGTACTACTTCTCAAGCTTCCACCTTGTTATCTTTTAGACAAGTATAATAATTGTTGTCTCTCCAAGTTAATGTGCTGATATAATTGACTCCATAAACCTTAAAGGCACTAGTCTCTTGTCTCTCTTTTGTTGGAAGGTTGATCAAACACTCAAACACTATTCTCTTAAGCTATTACTAATTAAATCTAACACTAATTTAGCCTAGATTGCTAACTTTCTTGCTGCTGTTATAAATGTTTGCTACAGCCATCTAACTGCAGCAAATTTTCTGCATAATTGACTTTGAATGCTAGCTAAACACTTCAGAAGTTGCTTATGACATTTGATTATCAGTCTGCTTAGTAAATGCTATCTTTTCAGTGTCTTTTCAAGCAATTCTGAAGAGCTTTTATTGCAGCTGTGACAATTTATTAATTGCTGTTGTAAACTTGTTCATTGCTGCATTTTTATATCAGCTAGCATATTTTCACTTGGTTTACTGTCTCTTGAAGCTTTGCTATCATTTTTGTACTTGAAACTACCATATATATGCTCTGTTGTCTTGTTTTGGGCAGGTACACTTCATCACTTTCAATTGCTTCATCTTTCTTGGACATAAACCTTGTGACACCTTTAACTTGAGTGACCAGTGAGAGGGGGGGTACTTTTATCCTTATCGTTAGCTCACCCAACCCTTTAGGTCACTGGGGATGCCTCCCTTGGGTTAGACTTCTATCCATCCCTAAAAAGTGGCGATTTCCTATTGAGGTGACAGTGATAGGACATCCTGTTTGTTACACCAATCTCCTTTACTTGTCGTGGGCTTTGGGCAAGTACAAATTGTGCGATAATAGGGTCTTCTGGATCTGAACCTGTAGCTTGAACATATAACTTCTTTAGGTTAGAAATCATAGGTGTGGTCATGGACTTACAGTCCAGCATCTCAAATCTGTGAAGCACATCAATAGCATACTTACTTTGCGAGAGAAAAATCTCACCAGGTTTTTGCCACACCTCTAAGCCAAGGAAGTAATACATAAGAACTAAGTCCTTCATTTCAAACTCTGTTGATAGCTACCTCTTAGTCTAAGCTATCAAATGTTCCTCTCCAGTAAGGAACAAATCATCCACATATAAAACCAAAATAACAGGATGATTCGTCACAATCTTTATATTAAGATTAGGATCTCCTATACTCTTGGAGAACCCAAGACTCTGAAGAAAATTGCCAATTCTTTCATACCAAACTCTCGGAGCTTGTTTCAACCCATACAAGGCTTTCTTGAGTTTGTAGACATGGGATTCTTTCCCATGGATTACAAAACCCTCACGCTGCTCGATATAAACCTCTTCCTCAACTTCACCATTAAGAAAGGCAGTCTTAACATCCATTTGGTGAAGTTTCTAATTAAAAACTGAAGCAAGAGAGATGATGATTCTGATAGAGGTATACCTGGAAACAGGAGCAAAGATCTTATCATAATCAATTCCTTCTTTCTGAGAGAAGCCACGAGCCACAAATCTAGCTTTGAATTTTTCAACACTGCCATCTGTTGCATGCTTTATTTTGTAAATCCATTTAGAGGTTACTACTAATTTGCCTTGAGGTCTTGGGACCACTTCCCATACATCATTCTTCAATATTGACTGGTACTCATCTATCATGGCATCCTTCCACATTTTATGTTTGGCAACCTCATCAAAGCTGGAAGGTTTTGAGTCAATCAGAAGATTCAACTGAGCTATCAAACCTGAGTATTTATCTGGCTTCTTGCCTTCTCTGAAAGTACCTTTAGGTGCTGCGTGCTTTTCTGCTTCCTTTAAAACTTCATGGCACCATGCTGGCTTCCTTTTGACAGGAGGTTTCTCTAGGGGAAACTCAACAAAATCCCTTATGGGATCCACTGAAGGTTCTTTGGCCTCCTCCCTTTTCTCATCTGAAAGTGAACGTTCTGGAGATGGAGCTTCCTGCTCCTCTGTATCACATGGAAGTTCTCTGGAACTACGAAAGGCGACTTCCTCATGGAAGGTCACATCTCTACTGACCTCTATGTACTTTTTCCCTGGTACATAGATTCGATATGCTTTTGAGGTCTCATTGTACCCCACAAAAGTACCTTTCTTTCCAGAGGGCTCTAACTTAGTCCTCTTTTCTTTTGGTACATGAATGTAGACAGGACTACCAAAAATTCTCAAATGGTCAATTGAAGGCTTCTAATCGGTGAAAACTTCTTCTAGAGTTTCTCTTCCAGGGCTTTATGAGGACACCTGTTTTGAATATAGACTACAGTACTTGCAGCTTCGGCCCAAAGAGACAACGGAAGGTTCTGATCATACATCACAACTCTGGCTGCTTCACAAATTGTCTTGTTCTTTCTTTCTACAACCCCATTCTGCTGGGGATTATAAGGCACGGTTAGCTCCCTCTTAATCCCAGAAACTCGACATAGATCATCATACTCGTGGTAGTCAAACTCTTTTCCATTGTCTATTTTGAAAGCACATATATGTTTACTTGTCTGATTCTCAACAAGATTCTTAAAATCTTGAAATTTACTGAAAGATTCATCTTTAGTTTTCAAAAAATAAATCCAGGTTTTACGAGAACAATCACCAATAAAAATGACATAATAAAGACAATTATTCATGGATGGAGCAGTCATAGGTCCACAGAGATCAGAATGAATAAGATCTAAGATTCCATTAGTTTTTATGTTATTGTGAGGATAAGCTTTCTTTGTATTTTTAACAAGAGCACAACCTCTACAAATACTATCATGCTTAAAAGAAAAAACTGACATACCTGTTACCATCTTTTGCAAACCCGGGAGAGCATGATAGTTGAGATGTCCAAACCTTTCGTGCGATAGTTCGTAGGAGTTGATCATCTCATGAGCTAAAGCTTGAATAACTTGACCAGTGACTCTGTAAAGTCCACCTTCTTGAGCTCTGATTGTCATGACTGAGCTCATACTTTCATTTGAGGGCCACATAGAGCCTTTCCTTTGGAGAAGGCTACTGAGTACCCTTTACTTTCTAGAATTGCAACTGAGATAAGATTTTTCTTTAATTCAGGAACATAAAGAATTTCTTCAATATGAAATACATTACCTGATTGAAGCTGAAAAAGACGCTGATCCAATTCCTTTGATGGCATAAGTGCCATCATCACCCAATTCTACCTTCACATTGAACTTCTTATCTCGGTAGTTCACAAGGTTCTGTTTGAAGCCTGCCATGTGCTTGGAGGCCCCGCTGTCCACTAACCAAATTTCTTCTGATTTGGTGATAGCACCAGAGAGAGCTGAAACAAGATAATTTTCTCTGCGTTGTTCTTGTTCTTTAGTAGCAGCTCTGGTTCTCTTTCTTTGAGGCTCTTCTTTCTCGGTTGCAACTGAAGCATGGAACATGCCTTTCCGTTTCTGCTGTGAAGGAGGGTTCCTGCAATCTTTTGCATAATGACCTAGCTTGTTATAGTTAAAGCATCTCACTTTAGATAAATGAGAGTGAGAATGAGAGTGCTTACCTTGAGGTTTCTTACCTTTGCCTTTGTGCAGAGGAAACATCTTCCATTTCTTGGCTTTGGCTGAAAGAGCATGGTCTTTCACCGTTGAGGGTTCATTTATGCTTTTAAGTCTGCCTCTTCTTCCAAGCAATCATGCCATAATATCTCGAAGTTGGGTTGAACTTCTCTTCCATTGACGGATGAGAGAAATGTCTCCCATGAATCAGGAAGACCATCTACTGCTATTTGTACAAGGTTATCATCATCTACTACAACTCCAATTGCTGCAAGCTGATCTCTTGTTTGGGCAATTTTTGAAAAAGAAGGCAGATATGGTTTCATCCTTTCCCATCTTTAATGTACATAGTTGTTTCTTCAAGGTCCTCTTCTGAGTTGGGGCCTTCTTTTCATACGGATTTTCTAGGGCATCAAATCATTCCTTAGCTGTCCTTAGATGAGCAATAAGAGGCATAATGTTGTCTTTAACTGAGTAAAAAATGACCCTCTTGGCTTTGGCCCGCTTTTTCTTATAGGCTTCCCTTCCTGCATTTGAAGTAGGTTCTTCCATCACCCTGGTAACCAGCTCATCCAAGTCACCTTCTTCTAGGATATTAAAGACCCTAGCCTTCTAGGCATTGTAGTTTGAAGCCCCTTCAAGCCTATCTTTTTCTTTGACTGAAGATGAAGCCATAAGATCTGATATAAAACAATGTTATTGCTGATCTGCAAAACAAACCTTTAAGTGTGGATCTATGCAGGTTTAAAAGTTTGCCACAATTGAGCTCTTTTCACGCCCTAAGCTCTGATTCCATGTTAGAATTTATGGGCAAATTATAGACTAGCTAAGAATAGGAAATAATTTTAATTTTATTTGCTACTATAATTCTAGATCAACAATATACTCAAAATTCTGATGTAAAAACTAATAACAAAAATTATAGATCTTTACCTTCACAAAACAAAGAACAGATTTACTTGAGGTGCTTGTTGTTATCCTTTTTTCTGTATGCTCAGAAAAATCTTTAAAGGTCATGGATCAAACTCTCAGGGGCAGATCTCATCATGATCTTTTGAACAATTTTGCCAAGAAGAACTTTAGGGAAATATCAGAAAACTAACCAGCATACCAATCATCAAGTACAAGGCTGAAACAAGGACACCACTGTCCAATCTAGAGGCTGAAAAGAGGCCACTAACAACCTTAACAAAATCTGTCCAAGAATATAGAACTGCTACAACAATAGACATAATTAAGTAGCAGTTTTAGGGCTGCCTCATCAAACCCTGATTAGGGTACAAGCTGTTGTAAGATAGGTAGCATACACAGGTCACAAAAGGGAGGACAACGACAACATACAGGTGGCACCAACAATAAAACAAGGGCAACATACAAGTGGCACCAGTAGTGAGACATCGACAACAAGCAGGTGGCACCAACAAGGAGAGAAGCAGGACGGTACCAACAAATAGAGACAACAAGACGGACAACAATAAGGAGAAGGGGAAAACCCCTAACAACACCCAAAAAAGACCTATGGTATGCTGAGAGAACCCTTGGGGGGTTTGCTGCAGCAGTTAGGAGAGGAAGACCTGTCCTAAAGGGGGCCACACCCACTCAAAACACTGATCAAGAAGGAGCCACAGAAACCTTAGACCAAACTCAGCTAGGAGGAAGAAGAAATGAGTGAGTGAGTGAGAGGAGAGGTTTCTTTTTTATAGTTTAGGTGGGTAGGTTATGATTTGCAAATTAGCCCTAACTTTAGGGTTAGATTTAAACCCTAACAAAATAAACAAATAAACAAATAATATTTTATAATTAAAATATTAGATGTTTAAATTATAAAAAAAGTCAAGGAACCAAACCAAAAACCCACACAAAAATTAAGGGAAACGTATCTCAAGCAAAGGGGGGGGGGTTCAAGACAAAGTCAACAAGGTAAGTTCTTCTTTAATGGTAGAATGTCCACATGAGTCTCATGATATAACTTATAAGAGTTTATCATCCCAGCATAAGAGGAAGGTCAATGATGTGATCATGTCCTTCTTCTTAACTGCTCCTAGGTCTCATGGACCATCCCGAGAGAGAAGAAGATCACACATCATCTCGGCTTGGTACTTAACCAAGAAACTGCTTGGTNGTTTATCATCCCAGCATAAGAGGAAGGTCAATGATGTGATCATGTCCTTCTTCTTAACTGCTCCTAGGTCTCATGGACCATCCCGAGAGAGAAGAAGATCACACATCATCTCGGCTTGGTACTTAACCAAGAAACTGCTTGGTCCGAGACTAAGATGCCCCAGAACGCAACTGGGGGCCCTAGATCACAACTAGGGTCTTATCCACCAAGATTCACAACCAAGGATCAATCCAAGCACCGAGCAAGGATTCCTCGAAACACATCCAGGTGCCCTAGAACACATCTAGGGACTTATATCATCAAACTGCTTGGTCCCTGACCAAGAACCCCAACAGTACACCGGGGGCCCTCACTAGGGTCTTTTTCCATGACTCTAACTGCTTGGTCCTAGACCAAGAACCCCAGGAGTGTACTGGGGGCCCTAGATCTCAGCTAGGGTCTTTGCCATCCTCCCGGAGAATGGCTCTTGCAGCTGCATTAATTTTAAAATCCCTCCTTGCCACAGTGATGGCATTTGATAGTCTTCTAATCCTTGGTGACATCCTCACCGCTACTCTGTCCTTTCTTCTTGGCCCATTTTCCTTTTCCCTTTAATTTGGCAGCAAAGGCTTGCTCAGGACCCTCTATCTCACTGCTACTACCAAATTGTTTCTTCCATCTGTCTTGTTGTAAGAGCTTATTGCAAAGCTCATCCAACTTTAGGTCAACATTCATAGAAGTGATGTTCAGGGTCTCAATAAAGTGCTCGTAAGCATGTTGTAAATTTTTCATTTTGATTACCACCATGTCTTCTTCCTCCATCTCTTGACCTATGGCCATCAACTGTTCTCGGATATCTTTGATATTGAGAAAATGCTCTTGGAGAGATGCATGCTCATCCATTATCATCAAAAACAACATGTTTTTTAGGAAGAAGTCTTTTCCCGTGCAAATGTTTCAAATGTGTCCAGATCATTGTAGGCCAGGTAAGTTTATCAAGGACAATATTTGCTAGGTACCTGTACTAAAAAATGATCAGTATCCACTGCTTCCATGTGTTTTAGTTCTTGCTTGTGAACTTCTGACTCCCTTGCAGTATGATGTTGGGTAAATATGTCATAGGTGAAGGTTAAAAAAAGCCCAAGAACAAAGTACTATGCTGAAAAACTTGCAGATTTATAATAAATCTGCCCAAAAACAACCCAATAACACGTAGATCTAGGCAGATCTGCTCACCACCAGTCCAATTAGACTCAGATCTTCTCTTAACCAGCTGAAAAGCATGTAGATCTATGCAAATCTGCTCACCACCAGCTCAAAATCACTCAGATCTATTTATGAATAAAACCAAAAAAATCAAGTTGTCTTTGGATCTGTTGAATAATAACAAATCAGCAGCTAAAACTTCCAAATCTGCAAATCTGGGCACCAATATAGGAAAAAACAGCTTCAATCTCCTTCCAATTCATTTATACTGCCAAGAAAATTGAGAAATAAGTCTAATCTGGGTTGTAAATCGATTTTTACAACACTTTTCTAAGCAATTCTGTACAATTCCATATGGATCCGTATGACGACTGGGAATGGCAGCTGGAAATCGCTGTATGGTGGTTGAAAACGGAGTTCCAATTTAATAAAAATTGACCTTGCTTCGGAATTACAATAAAACAATACCTAGTTTTAGTGAAACCTTTTTAGCTTTTCGATGTGCAATGGTAGTGATCCCTTGATCCGTCTTTGTCGACAGTAGTCCCTAGGTCTTCATGCTCTCACAGAGTCCGTGTCTCTAGTTGAGCTTTGATACCATATTACGAAATCGAGCACATAAAGAAACCAAGATTAGAAGCTTTCTTATATAGGATTAGAAGCAAGTTGAGTCAATCCACTTTATGAATGTGGGATAGACTACGAAACACAATAAAATGAAATAAGACATAAAAACATAAAATAAACTAAAGTCAAATTGACTTTATTAATGCCTAAGTCGAATATCTAATTGACCATTATAAGCTAATATTTGGTTTAACATGTAAGATATTCTATAAATAAAATGAAACTAGACTTGAGTTTATGTAAATCTGATTTTTATGTCTTTTTATGTAATTTCCAGGTTTACATAAAGAATGAAGAATACACTTGAAATAAGCAATTCTAGGGAAAAATTGCACTTAGGGTTTTAAGATAACAACTTTAAAATCAAACCATAATTAATAAGTCTAGGATATGAATATGCTTTGAAATTTGAACACTAGACTTAAGAAATCTAAGCTAAATATTTTCAATATTTTCCTTTGGATTTCTAATAAACAAAAAAAGGTAAAACATATTTTGGGTTTTTTTTTTATTATATATTTTGGATGTTTATGGGAGAAGACAAGTGCCTAATCCAAGGGCTTATGGGGTCAAGAAGAAACACTTCTTCTAGATGGTCTATTTTCTTTAATGGATTAGAGTAAGGAGACTCGGGCCAAAGATTCAATAGTCTCCTATCTAATCTAGATGGAAAATAGAGACCAAGACCCTACAAAGAAGGGTTCCTAGAAGGATCACCTTCACTAGCCATATCTACTATAGCTTAGCAATTGAAATCGATACCCTTGCTAGGGTTCCTAGAGGATAAACAAAGCAAGAAATCAACAAGCAATAACTAAACTAACAAAGGAAGATAGTGGAGGAGTCACCTCACAACAATATTCCTTCCAAGTGGTAGAATTTACCCTTCAAATGGATCAATTTGCTATCTTTGTAGAAGACTTGACATCCACATGCAATCTTGAACATAAAATAGAAACCAAGGGTGAAGATTTTGAACCAACACCAAATCGCCTCAAAAGGAAGATATTCAACAATTTGTGTTCTCAATAGCCAATCAACAACAAATAATAGTGTGAGGGGGAGCCTCTTTTATAGAGGAGGCTTCAACAACCCTCTCATTACAACAATGTTTTTCTCTCCTTAGATCTAGACCAAGAGATCATATAATAAGCTTATCCTCCAACTAATTATGAGGACAAGATAAAAAATACATAAAATATCAAAGTAGTTGTGCCACATGTACAATATTCTCCCAAGAGAGAGGACGTCCCATCCAAAAATAGCAAGAGTAGGGTCAAGGGAGTCCAATGTCCCTCCATAAAAAATGGTAACGACCTCAAAGTCTCCTCCAAGGAAGATAGATCTAAAAAATGAGCAAACAACTATGAAAGAAGGAGAAAAGGGCCACACATGTGGCATGTGGGAGGCTCCAAGATGGGATGGCTCCCCAAAAGTAGCTCCGAATGGTCACATGTGAATTCTCCAAGGTGTAACCTGTTATCGCACGGTTTGTAGGAAAGGTCTAAAGAGCTTGAGTCAGGGCTTGAAACCGGCGTAACAGGAGCTTCCCCACCCACTGTCACCTCGATGGGGGGCTCTTTCTATTTAGGAGGGCTAGTCCAAGGGAGACGTCC
>SNQJ01S0003524.1:76288-115038 GCA_010110895.2 Picea sitchensis | reverse complement strand
GACAGGACAAGTCTGGCCGAGAAGAAGAAAAGATGGGCCCTCAAGGGCCATGCTCAAGTCAATCTGCTCTCGTACTCCACGTCTAGGACCATGTGGGCCTCGAGACATGATCTCCTAGTTATCCCTAGATCTCGGGGATAACATAACCTCCTCCCAAAACCATGCCAACCACCTCCCACAAGTCTAGGAAGGTCCACACGTTCCAAGTAGATGCTCAAATAATCAAGTAATGCAACCTCCAAGGTGGATGGCTCCTCTAGAAGAATGACATGTGCCTCAAATTGATGATATGGCTGAGCGCTCTACGGAATATGATGTGGCATGGCATGACCAATCTATATGCATGACGAATATGCCCAAGAATGTCTAGGGCGTTGTGAAGAAGGGGTCTCCAAGGTCTCACTGCATAAAAATATGTAGAAAATCCCGTTGAGGTGGTTTTCTCAAGTGCTAAATACATGTCATAGGTCCCAAAAGTGCTAGGTAAATAATCACCTAGACCAAAGTGTGACAAATACATAGGTAGATCCATGCTTAGGCATAAAATAAGTGTGATTTCTAGGTATGACAACCTTTATAATACATTAACAACACTTTTACATAAGGGTAAAGTGAAAAAACCTAGGGGTTCCTTAAGTCATGTGTCATAATAGATCCACTCCAAGACCCCCACACACCCACCTCGGCCATAAATGACCTCCTTGAGATGGTTAGTACGAGCCATAAGGGCAAGGACTATCTTGAAATGGGGACTAAGAGGATGGGCCATGAAAAACCACAAGGATCTAGAGAAACCACCTATATGAAAAAACACTTTACATAGATCACTAAGCATGGTCTAGTACAATACATAAGATAGAGTGGTCTCACTTTTGGTTGATCATGATACATAATACAAATCATCATGATGGCACAACTGATCATGAAACCCTACACCCTGACATCATCTCAAAATATGCAAGAGATCGACTCATATACCAGAAAATATCTGGTGAAGAAAATGAGGTACCTTCGAAGTGAAATTGAGGGGTGACAACTGGCTCCAACTCGGGGACATGTTCTTTGCATAAGTGTATGAGAACTCCAAAATCTACAAAAACTTGTAAGCTTGAAACATTCTTAGAAATAGGCATAAGATATTGGAGAGGGACAAAGACACAAATGCCTTGTCCCTTCCCAAGATAATAATAAATCAAAGCATGAAAGGAACATGGATACTAGTTAGATATATCATAACTCATAAGGAGAACATATAACATGAAAGCATTAACTACTTAATTAAAACATAAATTCAATTGCGGAAATCGATAAGACAAAAGGCATACAAGTAAATCTAATGCTCATGCTAAAGAACTTATTCATTCTAATCTAATTTACATGGATGCCCAATGGCATGGGATATTATTTTCCTAGAACAATTTCAATATTTTCCCATTTATGAGCAAGGGCAATTTCTCACCTTCCAAGTGACTAAGATAGAAAGAATTATCACCTGCAATACTTTCAATTTTGTAGGGACCCAACCAAAGACTTTCAAACTTACCATGCTTACCTACTTTTTGAATTCTTTTATTAAACATGAGAACACGATCGCCCCTTTAGAAACTCCTCTGGTGAGCTGTCTTGTTGAATTTAACTTTGATATTTTATTGACTCTTTGCTAATTGATCAAAGGCTCTTCTGCTATTCTCATCAAGCTTGAACAACTGGTTGATTTTGTTCTGGACTGCATCTTGGTTTGAGGAGAACTGCTGCAACATTTGGTAAATTAACATCTTCAAGTGTATTGGCAAGGTAACTTCCATCCTGTAAACTAGCTCAAATGGGTTGTTACTAGTAGATTCTTTCTTGGTTAATCTATCGGCCCATAAAGCACATTTAATCTTGCTATCCCAACTTTTCTTATGATCCCCCACTATCTTTTTAATGATGGTCATTAGATTTTTATGACTTGATTCCATAAGACCATTTCCTTGAGGGTAATAGTTGGAGGAGTAGGATAGGACAATGCTATAATCAAAGAAAAATGTTGATAATGCCATAGAACTAAAGGCTTTGGCATTGTTGGTTGTGATCTTTGTTGACACTTTGAATCGAGTGATGATCTTTTCTTTGAGGAATTCCATAACTACCTTATCAGTGGCCCTCTTAGTTGGTATATTCCATGACTACCATAGATCAACTATATACTTATGATCTCAAGAGAATAGCCATTTTATTCAAGGATTTTTTTGGGGGTTAACAAACCCATAATATCTCTCGTGTACAAGAGAGATAAGATTTTTTTTTCAAGTGCTTGGATAGATAGCTTTGTACTACAAAGAATCCCTAAAAATATTCAAGGAAATGCTAAACCTCATTCAACGTCTTATGCAAGAATTGTGTGAAGATGTCTAGAAGCATAGGAGCTCCAGAGAAAACTTGTGTATATTGTGTTGCTGATGTTCCAACAAATCATGGGACAACAAGTTTAGTTACAACAATCTCAAATACCTATTAAATTCCCTTTTAATCAACTCACATTCAAAATGAACATGAAGATGAATATTTTCACTTTGATGGAATGTTGAATAGAGAGAAGCTTGATGCTTAGTTATAAAGTCTTCAAGCATGTTTTCAAATGCAACAAATTCTAACAAATCAATAGACGATCATGATTGCATTGTTTAGATGTTTGTATGAAGGATTGAGCTCTCACATGGTGGTAGTCTATGTTTGCCATCTTTTTATTATAGGTCAACTTGTTGTCCAATAGTTAAAAAATCACAACAATAGTTAAAGATTTAATCCCTTAGGGTATAAAGATACTTGCTAAAGCAGTGGTTACACCTTGTTATCGCACAAGTTGTAGGTTGGGCAAAGCTGGACCCAACCACCAAAACGACGACAACTAGGAGAGCACCTACCAATTGTCACCTTAGGCAGGTGTTCCCGTCACTTTAGAGGTGAGCTAGTCACCTCTAGGGGGGATTGAGATGAAAATGAGATGTATGGATGGGTGCTCCTAAAGGTCAATTCTAAATGGTAGAAGGAACTTGGAAGAGAGTCTTGGGAAAGGTTTAGAGTTGCCAAATAATTTGAGTGACCTATCGAGAGTAAGATACCTGCCCGAGACACAATGAAAACCAAGTATACTTGTAATATGTTAGGTGGACAAGCAAGTTAATCTTGCTGTCCCTAATTGCAGCAATGATCAATGATATATATCGGCATATAAAAGGTAACAAGAGCTGCAAAATAAGTGCTGAAAGCCCAATTGAATAAGCACAAGATAAGGTAGTAAAGACTAGTTTAACTCAGCAATGATATAGTAAGACTTTAGCACAAAATCAAGGCTGTAAAAAAAAGCTAACTGCAGTGATATTTATCAGCCTTATAACTGTAGCAAACCGAGCCTTATAACAGAAAAACCAGCCAATGAAAATCACTTTAAGCTAGCTCAAAAAAGTGCGCTAGGGTTAGTAGTGTGTTAGGGAAAAGTTATAGCCAATTTCTAGGGTTAGTTTAGGAGTTAGCTAGGGTTAAAGGGTTAGATTTCTGCAGCCCTAATTGCTGTAGGTTAGTTTTGTAACAACAAGTTTTAATGGATGAAAGAGGACGCCTCAATGAGGCAAGATAGCCTAGGGCTCAAGAAACAATCTCCAAGTGGAAGAAATTCAAAACATTAACTTTTCACGTTTACCAATGCAACTTTTTATTTCTCACATGCAACGACTATTGCCTTTGATTATGGGTTAATGGGGTCAAAAGAAGAGAGCTAGAGCTACTACCTCCTTGGGGGTATAAATGCTCTTATTCCCCAAGGCAAGCAACCTAGCTAGGGTTTAAAACTAAGGGGTTTATGCACTTATACTTCCTTAGCAAACCCTTGCAAAACAATAATTCTATGCTTGAAAATTATGGTGGAGCTTTAGTAGGGGTGTATGCACTTATACTTCCTACTTAGCCTTAGCAAAATCAACCTTGAGCTTGAATTACAAATGATAGCAACAAGTAAAAAGCCTTACCAATCCAATAGCAACAAGATAAACCATAGCATGCCAAGAAAAACCACCACAATAGTTAGAAAATGACCTCCAAGAGCTAGCGCATCATCATCATCAAGTCCATAACCAAAGAAACACCATATCATAGCACATGATAGCAAAAAGCCTCAAGGGTAGAGAAAATTTCAGTCCTTAGCTCTTCACAATGGGAGAGTTATGTTTCAAAATGAGATCTTATGATCTCTATTTATACAATTTGTCTTTCACATAGTTTGTCCACATTAGCACGGGTAAAGCATAAGATAAGGGGTCCACAACCCTTATCTTACCCCTTGCAACAAAATAGTATTAAACAATTCACTTTTAATTTCACTTTTACACAAAAGAAACCATAGAATAAGGTGACATCACTCCTTTAGGGGATGTTTTAGCACTCTGAAGAAGTCGTTGGGTAGGTAGATGCATGGCTAGGCCTCCAAAGGCCACTTGTCACTCATCCAAGTCCTCTCTTTATGGTCTTCAAACTTCCTTCCTTCAGAATGTGCCACATGTCTTCAAGCAACACCATCACCACCAAACCCTATAACTCTAGGTGACATCAAGCCTCCAAAAGATGACGTTTTGCATCTCCTAGGCAAAACGTTTGTCATGTGAGGGCTAGGTCATGTCATCCTTGATGTCTTTTAGGATTCCAAAGGCACGTCTCTGTCATCCGGCATGTGGATCCTTGGTATCCAACATGTGGGCTTGAAGCCCCATGGAAGCCCAAGCTAGTCTTGCTCCTCCAAAACTGTCCACCAACAAGGTCCTGCAAGACACAAAGGTATGCCCTCCAAAGATCTCAAGTCAAAGATATCATGACAAGTGTAAACCACGTCTAATAAGCAAGGCACTTAAACATGTGCATCAAAACTATCTCATCAAATTAAACAAATTCTTAAGACCCTATATAATTGACCAAGTTTAAGTATGGGAGGGGTGTCATAGGAGTCCTATTGGGTAAACCAAAGCATTCAAGTAGGGGATGCTCCCAAGGATGGCCTCTCAAGGTTATGTAAAGGATGATGAGGTGGAAGGGGTTTAGAATTCATAGGTCATCGAGTTTCATGATATACAAGGGCACGTGTTATCTCATTCATGGGTGCCTTTGTGGAGGGTGTGTGGCACCTTCGTTTGCAATGCACTTTTTCCAAGCCCATCTTCTTTCCATTCTTTGTTTCTTTCATGTTTTTAAGGAATGAGTTGAAGACCACTGTCCTGGCGTGGTGTCTAGATGATGATAGTGTCACTCACAAGTATCTTGGGGAAATGAGAAGGATGGCTCGTGATGACCCCCTTTCTCTCATCTATGCAATTGAGAGCCATTACCCTGACTTGACGACCAGATGATGGTAATGTCATACCACTAGATACCCATGATCATGATAAGTCAGCGCGCGATGAGACCTCCCATCTTCCAACTAACCCTGTAAGCATTCATAATCATTTATTCTTGTAGGTCCCCCTTTTCTTATAGAGAAGCATTTCATTGCTTTCTCGGGGGATCCTTGGGCGAAGCATCTGGAAGGTCTATATATAGGCTTTTATCTTTTTAGCCAACAACAATCCCTCTGGGCCTTCAACCCCTTCTTCCCATGGAATGAAGTACATGCCCTTCTCGGGTCATTAAACTCAAAGGACCTAGAAGAGGGAGATATGATGGGAATTTAATGAGCAGAAAGTGGTAAGTATGGTCGGGAATGGTACGATGACCCCTCCAGGGACTCCTAGTCGCAAACCTTTCCCAAAGGTTGGCCACCCACTCAGAAATCTATGACACTCACCCAGGTGAAACAAGGTCAAAGGCATAATGTCCAAGCAAGTGCTCTATAATCAAAAGTAGCTCAAATACAACATGTTCAAATGCCTCAAATATTAGGGTGATTACCTGCCACAATACCTGACTTGTACCACAAGGAGCAAGACCCTTATGCCTTCCAGAAGCTAGTTGGTGTGGTGGATGCGCTGACAATGGATCAAATGTGGTGATGGAGCGGGCTTCTGTTTGTGTAAGTGGATATTGCTGGTCATGTGGTCTCTCGACACTCCATATCTGCAACCTGAGAACCTCGAGACACGATCTCCTTAGTTATCCCACAAAATGGGGATAACATCTGGCTCCTAGTTGGGGACTTGTGCTCGCCGTGGAGTGCATGAGAACTGCACCATCTCCTAGTAGACCTGTGCCTACCAAAACTGAGACAAAAACATCAGAGCATCTAGGGTGGTGCTATCACCCTTCGTCCATATACCTAAAAATCCAAAAATAAAAACTAATCTAGGAAAGAAAATTTTAACATTTTTTCAAAAACTTCTAAACTAAGCATGAAATCAATATGCAAGTAGAACAAAATGAAAAATGAAATGCATCTAAACTAATATGAGCAATCAAGATGGAAATGCAAGGAAAGCAAGATGACCTACCTACTTACCTAGGGCATGGGCCCCGAAGAAGTCATGTGCTGCCTTGGTAATAATGTTTGACAAGAGATCCATTTACCGGTAATGGCTTCCTCCTCCCTTCCGTTGTGGATAAGTAAAAAGAGTCTGGCCCAGAGTTTGGCCCAGATATTTCCTCTATTTTGTATGGCCCCAACCAAAGACTGTCAAACTTTTGATGCATCCCAGGTTTTTCTCTCCTCTTGTTCCACATTAAGATATGGTCCCCTTCCTTCAACTCTCTTTGCCTCGCTTTCGATCAAAGGTTCCTTTCACCTTTTCTTGATTCTTTGCTATTTGATCAAAGGCCAGTCTTCGAGTTTCATCCAATTCCATGAGTTGATCAATTCGCCCTTGCAATGCTTCTTTGTCTGTAACGAATTGTTGGGCGATCTGTAATGTTGGAATTTGGAGATTTATAGGCAAGTGGGCTTCTAATCCATACACCAACTCAAAAGGGGTTTTTCTGGTGGAAGTTTTGGTAGTAGTGCGATTTTCCCACAAGGCATCCTTAATTTTGCTGTCCCAACTCTTCTTGTTTTCCCCAACGATCTTCTTCACAATATTCATGATGTTCTTGTTGCTAGATTCTGCTAATCCATTTCCTCTAGGATAATAGTTTGAGGAGTGTGATAAAACGATCCCATACTTAAAGCAAAACTCATCGAGTGCCATTGAGCTAAAAGCTTTGGCATTATCGATGGTTATCTTAGCGGGAACATCGAATCTAGTAATAATCTTTTCCTCAAGGAAATTCATTACAACCTCTTCTGTTGCCTTCTTTGTTGGGACTGTTATCCCCTATCCTAGGGATAACTAAGGAGATTATGTCTCGAGGCCCACAACTCCTAGACATGGAGTACCGAGAGCCAGACGACTTGAGCTTGGCCCCGGAGGGCCCATCTTTTCTTCAGTGCATCCCATCTATTAGTAGCAACAACATCCATCCCACCAGCCTGGTCCTGAAGTAGCAACGGGTCTTGCTCTATGAGGTAATGAGTCCAGGTATCATGGTATGTGTCACTCTGATTTTCGAAGCATTTGAATATGTTGCACTGAACTCTCCTTCATTTCATTACGTTTGCTTGGAAATTATGCTCTTTAACTTGTTCATAGCTCGGGGGTGATAGAATGCCCTAGTAAGCCGGTTCTTCCTTTAGGATGAGTTGCCACTAGGTGGGTCTACGAAAGGTCATCGTCCATTCCTTCCATACTTACCATTTTTCATCATTATCCCTCTCATATTCCCCTACCTTGGTTTGGGCATTGGGTTTGCCACACTAGGAAGGGTTGTACCTTGCCTTGTGGGAAGAAGGGGCTAAAGACCCAAAGGGTAGAAGTAGTTGGCAAGAGTTAAAAGCCAAAATAAAACCTTTGAGATGCTTCTCCCAGGGATTCCCGAGAAAGCAATAAAAGGCTTCTCAGTAAGAAAAGGGGACCCGTAAGATAAAATAAAACTCAAGGTCTAGTTGGTGGATGGGAGGTCTCATCATGAGCCTACCTATTAGGTCCATGGGCATGTAGCGGTATGACACTACCATCTATCTGGTCACCAAACCAGGGTAGTGGCTCTTGGTGGCATAGCCAAGAGAAAGGGGGTCTCATCACGAGGCATCCTTATCATTTCCGTGAAGTGCTTGTGTAACGTTGTCACCTCTGGTCACCACACTAGGATAGTGTCCCCCAGCTTTTCCCTTGAAAATAAAAAGAAATAAGACTAAGAATAAAAGGCATTGGATGGGCTAGGAAACACTGGCATCCATGATAAGGTGCAGCTTGCCCTCTACAAAGCCACCCACGGGCAAGACATACATTTCCCTGTTATCACTACACCCTCTGCCCAAACACTTCCCCTACACCATTTCACACACTTACATGACCTAGATTGGCTCTCACCTGGGAAACACCCCAAACTTGAGGAGGATTAGCCCAATAGGACATCCTGAGACCCTCTCCAAACCTGACTTGTTAAACTGCATAATGTCTTTGAGCATTTGTCTGGGTAAAGGGGGTTTGATGCACATGTTTGGGTAATTTGATTATTGGATGTGATTGACATTGCTATGATCCTTGTGACTTATGAGCCCATGGAGGGCGTACTTGTTGTTGCTGCAAGACCATGCTCGATGGACTGGTACATATGAGGAGATGATTAGCTCGGACCTCCATGGGGTTGAAAGCCCACAGATGGATGCTGTGACCCCAGCCAGGGGTAGAGAGATGTCAGATACTTTCACTAGGGAAAAGGAAGGACGTTTCACTGGAGACACTTTGGCAGACCTAGACCCAGGGGGGTCTTATTCTTCCACCTGGATGTTGGCCTTGGGAGGCCCATGACGCCACCATTGTGATCCTAGACGTCACCCAGCGTCAGGATTGGCATTTTGGAGGTAGTTGTGTGCTAATTGACACGTGTGGCATCATCTAGGGGCTTGGAAGGCCTAACGTTTTGTAGATGAGGCCCAACGTTTCACCCAGGAGGCTCAATGTCACCCTAGAAGGGCATGACGTCACCTCTAAAGATGATTTTAGGGTTTAATTATTTGAATTTGTGTAAAAACTGGATTTTTCATGTAATTTGGCCATGTCGTCCTTTTGATGACCTAAAATTAATTAAAGGTCATAATTATTGTATAAATAGAGAGATAAACCTCTCATTTTTCCATGATTCACTCATCACACAAGTGTGAGGTCTGAAATTCGACCCTCTTTAAGGGTTATTGGCTGAAACTAAGTGGTGCACAACTTTTGGGGAGGCAAATCTTGGTGTATTTTGGCAAATTTTCATGTGGAGGATCTTCAACTAGGGTTTATGCTTGATTATTCTTGGTGAAGTAAGAAGAAAATTTGCATTTCTTTATTGTGAATGAATGCTTATGGTGAATTTACTTGTTTCATGTCAAAGATTATGAAATTGCTTGCTTGAAACCCTAGGAGAAAGACATATGTTACTATCTTTTTCTCTACAATCTTCCAGTTGCTAAGATTTATTGAAAAACACCTATCTAGAAGTAGATACTAGAGCCCTACCATTGTAGCCCTCTAGTAACCCTATTTCATTGCCTATTGCATATTTTATTTCAATTTGTCTAAGGAAAAGAGAAATCACTAGGGCCTAATTTTCGTTACTTTATAGCAATTATCTCTAGGACCTGGATGTTTGAGGCCTTGGGTTACCAACACCTCTCTCATCCTCTCCATCTCGTTTGACTAAGTATAATCATTTCTTTTTTCCCTTAAGAGTTACTGCTGCTATCATTGACTCCATTACCCTAGAAGGCACTAGTCTACCCACTACAAGTGTTGATTGATCAAACAATTTTCAGAACATCTTCTTTTGAACACCTACTAACTTCTACTAACCTTAGATTAGCCTAAATCACTAACCTACTTGCTGCTGTTGCAAAAGATTGCTACAGCCATCTAACAGCAGCAAATTAACCCTAAAAGTGATATGTTATGGTAGCTAGACATCGCTAAAACTGCTTGTGACTATCAATTATCAATTTGCCTAGTTAAAGCTATTATTTCTAGTCTTTTATCAAGCATTTTAAAGCATAACTATTGTGGCTGTTGCAAATTTCTTATTGCTGTTATAAACTGCTATACTGTTGCAATTCTATATCAGCTAGTACATTTCTTAAGAGTTCATTGTCTTATGAAGCACTAATATCATTTTGGTACTTGGAAAGTGCTATTTTTCCATTTTATTGTCTTGTTCTGGGCAAGTACTCAACATTATTCATTTGCTTCATCTCTATAAGACATAAAAAACCCTTTGATTTGAGTGACTTGTGAGAGGGGAGGGACTTTCTTATATCTTTTGCCTTAGCCTTCTCAAACCCTCAAGTCACTGGGGATGTCTCCCCTGGGGTAGTCTGGACATACTCCAAAATAGAAAGGGGTTTCCTATTAAGGTGATAGTGATAGGTCACTCCCAATTACGCCAATTTTGATGCACTTGCCTTGGGCTTTGGGCAAGTACAAATTGTGTGATAACAAGGACAACTTCCACTCATTTGGTGAAGTAATCAGTGGCGGTCAAAATCCATCAATACCCATTACTAGAGTTGTCCTTGAACTCATCAATGAAATCTAATCCCCATTGTTGAAAAGGTTCTTCTATGATGATTCTCTTAAGGGGAAGAGCAGGAAGGCGTTGCTTGCCGGTAAAATTGGCATGGTTGACAAGATTTGACATATCAGAGAAAATAGTAGGCCAATAGTATCTCGCCCTTAAAATCTTATGGGTAGTGGTGCATGTTGCAAATTGGCCACCACAATGCCCTGAATGAAGGTCGGCCACTAACTTGTCAACTTCTTCTTTACTCACACATCCGAGGATTACCCCATCAAGGTTCCTCCACCCGAGACCGTTTTTTGTTAGGCAATACTTCATGGCTTTGAGTCTCGGGGCTCTCCTTTTATGTTCTACTAAATGATCATGGCAAGTGAGGTTCTTCAGGTAATAAATGACATCCGAGTACCGCTCATTGTTCTCGATCTCACTTGCGATAAAGTTGATTTGCTTGTTTTCTCCTACCTCGATGGCCTCTTGATTGCTTTATGTCATCATTTTGGCCAGTCCTTGCCCTTTAATTATCTTGGTTGGTTTGATCTCCAAATCGTATTCCTGTATTTGTGAAACCCACTTTCCTCTTGACCCAAGGCAATCTTGTTGTGATAAAACATCCTTCACAGCGGGGTAGGGGATGAAAGCTTTGATCTTGTTGTACCCTACCTACATAAGTTCGAAAATGTTTGAGAGACTTGACCATAGCGTAAGTTTGTTTTTCTGTAATGGAGTAATTCAATTATGAGTCTCTTAGATTTTTGCTCGTGAAAGTGATCAGTTGCTCATCCCCTTGATCATTCTTCTGTAACAGAACTCCTGCAATAGTGTCTTTTGAGGCGAAAGAAAATATGATGAAGTCTTTGGTAAATTTCGGACTAACCAAGACTGGTGCAACAATTTTTGCTTCCTTGATATGCTGGAAGGATAGCTTACCTTCATCTTCCCATCCGAAACAGGCATCCTTCTTTAACTATTTGTTAAGGGGTTTAACAGTCTCAACAAAGTTTGGAATGAATCTCCTCACGAAGTTAATCTGACCAAAGAAAGGTTGTAAGGCTTTCTTGTCTTTAGGGAGAGGGATTTTCTTGATGGCTTCAACCCTGGCAGGGTCTATTGTGATTTCGTCTTTGGAAATGATACAACCCATCAACTTACCCTTGTCAATACTAAAAATTGATTTCTTAGGGTTGAGAGAAATGCCATACTCCCTACATCTTTGGAAAATAGTTCTTAAGTGTTGGATATGTTGTTCCCTCTTTTTGGAGATGGGGCTTAGATCATCCTGATAAATCTCTATAAGTTTTTCGATTAGATCCCTAAAGGCATAGTCCATGGCTCGTTGAAAGGTGGTGCCTGCGTTGGTTTATCTAAATGGCATTCTTAAATACTTATAGGTTCCCTAAGGGGTGGTGAAAATAGTTTTTAGTTGGTCATCCTTCTTTACCAACACTTGATTGTATCTTGAGAAACCATCAAGCATGGACATCATTTCTGCTCCAGTGACCCTTTGCCAAAGATACTCCATGTTTGGTAGATGATAATTGTCCTTGAGTGACGCCTGGTTTAGATTTATGAAGTCTACACATATCCTGATTTCGCCAGTCTTTTTCCTTACAATGAATGGGTTAGATATCTACGATGAATACATGATAGGCTCAATTATTCCTGCCTCAACCATCTTTTGTAACTCCTTCTGCACCTGTGGGGCAACCTTTGGGTTCATCTGCTTGAGTTTTTGTCTGAAGGGTTTTGTGCCATCTATAAGGGGGATAGCGTGTCATATGACGTCTTCTCGATAAGCTTTCAGATCTTCGTAAGACCAAGCAAAGACATCTTTGAATTCTCTTACGAGGGCAATCGACTTCTCCCTTTCATCGGTCGTTGTTACTTTTCCAAACTTGATCATTTTTGGGGATTCCTCGGTCCCAATGTTGAATTCAATGATCTCGTCATTGATTTTGCTCGAGGGCTTCCCCTTATACATGTCATTCCGATCAAAAAGGTTTTCTAAGGGGATGATGCCCTTGGGTAAGGGTTCATCGACGATATCAATTATCTCAATATTCGCCTCTTCTGCTAATCGATTTATCTGGGCCTCAGAGAATTCACCTTCATTTTGGAGAAAACACAGAATTTGGCTTTCGCTATCAAAAACTTGCCAATGTTCTAGGTTGTCAGGTAGCGAGGGCCTATAGTTTACTTCCACCTTATAGAGACCTATTTCCTTGAAAAGTTGCAAGGTGGAAGCGAAAACAACAAGGTTGTCTGCTAAGTAATTCTCTTCCCTAGGGATGGCTTTAATAGAAAAATTGTCAAATTTTTTCATGGTGTCCTACACGGCATCCCTGTACTGTTTCAACCTTGGGTTTTTAGCAACGAATTTCTTGTTAACTTGTGAAACGATTAAGAGTCCCCTCTTACGTGTAAGGTCTTGATGTTCATATCAATAGCAAGGTTAAGGCCTAGGATAAGGGCTTCGTACTTGGCGATGTTGTTTGTGCAGTTGAACTCAAGCTTGTGAGAGAAAAGGGTGGTCTCATTTTCTAGTGATCTTAAGACTATCCCTACACGTGAGCCTGTGCTTGAGTGCACACCATCAAAATCTAAGCTCCAAGATCCCTCCTTCTTTTCCTCATCAAGGAAAAGGGAGTTTTCCAAAATGAAGGTGCTGTCAATTCCTTCTTCCAGAACCTGGTGGGTTATATTGACATGATCAACACCTTCATTTTTGGTCTTGTTTGGGGAAGAAACTTTCTCCTTACCCTTGATGATATCAAATTTTCTTTCTTTGTGAGGCTCTGCCAAGACTTGTTGAATGTGTTGCAAGAACTCTTCTTCAACCTGTTTTGCTGCTTGTCTCTTTTCGAATTCCAAGATCTTATTCGGTGGACAAGGTGTATTTCTTAGTGTTACTTCCTTTTCTTCCTCTAATAGATTGATCATGAGACGAGCTTCCCTTTCAACTGCCTTCTCTCGTTCCTATTGCAGGTAAGTTCTGACATCGTGGGGAAAGTCTGGTGAGACAAAGTCATCAATTTGATTAATCTGAAGGGTCTCTTTAAGATATTCTTCCACTTGTATGAGAGAGGAGGTTATGTTTTCTTCTATTTCACACGCTCTCTCTTGAGCTTCAAACAAAGTTGTAGGGCGTCTCCCAATCAAAACCCCATATGGGTCTTTCATGGTTGACATGTAAGACTTGAGGATAGTAGCCTTGGAAGGTTTTAAATCTTGAGGGAAACTCCTTACGAGGGTGTTGAACCTATCATTGAAATCCCTTGTACTTTCCTCTGACTTTCTCTTATAACTGTAGAGTTGGCTACAAAGGGATTGGTAATGTCTTTTCTTTCCAAATCTTTTGGTAAAAATATCATGAAAGAAGTCCCAATTCGTGATTGTTCCTGGGGGAATACTATCAAACCACTCTTTGGCCCTTCCAAAAAAAGTGTAAGTGAAGAGCTTCATCAGGATATCCTCATGTTGGTCATAAGGCTCTAGAGTGCGAAGGAAAGAATCTAAGTGATCTTCAGGTGTAGTGAGATCTTCTCCTGAAAAGCTGGGGAGCCATTCCTTGAAATCTTTTGGGAGTTTATGAGGAGATCCAAGGATCTTTGTTATGTCCAAAGGTTTGTGTGCCTCGTTGGCTTGCAGGCTCCATGTAGCATTTGGTAAGGTGGGTATGGGTGAGAGTGGAAGTGTGGAGGCAATAGGTGAGGAAGGAGGGCTAAGAGAAGCAGAGGGACAATCATGAGAAGTGGGGGTTGACAGTGGACTAAGCTCCTTGGGTGAAGGCTTACGATGTCTGGGAGTCGGATTATGCTTCTTTCGTCCCATGGTGGAGTCGCTAGAAAAGCTTCAGGACAAGCTTATTAAAAAAGGGAAAAGGGAACGTCCCTTGGGTGGAGTTGCTAGGTAAGCTAGGGGAGAGGCTTTGGGATAGCTTTCCAAAGTGTCGTTAGGACTCGGAAGAGGATTCAAAATCCTACTTGACAACGACGCCAAAATGTTATCACACAAGTTGTAGGTTGGGCAAAGCCCGACCCAACCACCAAAATGGCGACAACTAGGAGAGAAGCTACCCACTGTCACCTTAGGTAGGTGTTCCCGTCACTTTAGAGGTGCGGTAGTCACCTGTAGGGGGGAATCCTGGTGAAGCTAGGGGGGATTGAGATGAAAAATGAGATGTATGGATGGGTGCCCCTAAAGGTCAATTCTTAATGGTAGAAGGAACTTGGAAGAGAGTCTTGGGAAAGGTTTAGGGTTGCCAAATGATTTGAGTGACCTTCCGAGAGTAAGATATCTGCCCGAGACACAATGAAAACCAAGTATACTTGTAATATGTTAGGTGGACAAGCAAGTTAAGCTTGCTGTTCCTAATTGCAGCAATGATCAATGATATATACCAGCATATAAAAGGTAACAAGAGCTGCAAAATACGTGCTAAAAGCCCAATTGAATAAGCAGAAGATAAGCTAGTAAAGACTAGTTTAACTCAACAATGATATAGTAAGACTTTAGCACAAAATCAAGGTTGTTACAAAAAACTAACTACAGTGATATTTATTGGCCTTATGGCTGTAGCAAACCAAGCCTTATAACAGAAAAATCAGCCAATGAAAATCACTTTAATCTAGCTCAAAAAAGTGCACTAGGATTAGTAGTGTGTTAGGGCAAAGTTATAGCCAATTTCTAGGGTTAGTTTAGGAGTTAGCTAGGGTTAAAGGGTTAAATTTCTGCAGCCCTAATGGCTGTAGGTTAGTTTTGTAACAACAACAAATTTTATTGAATGAAAGAGGATGCCTCAATGAGGCAAGATAGCCCAGGGCTCAAGAAACAATCTCCAAGTGGAAAAACTTCAAAACATTAACTTTTCACATTTACCAATGTAACTTTTTATTTATCCAATGCAATGACTAGTGCCTTTGATTATGGGTTAATGGGGTCAAAAGAAAAGAGCTAGAGCTACTACCTCCTTGGGGGTATAAATGCTCTTATTCGCTAAGGCAAACAACCTAGCTAGGGTTTAAAACTAAGGGGTGTATACACTTATACTTCCTTAGCAAACCTTTGCAAAACAATAATTCTATGCTCGAAAATTATGGTGGAGCTAAAGTAGGGGTGTATGCACTTATATTTCCTACTTAGCCTTAGCAAAATCAACCTTGAGCTTGAATTACAAATGATAGCAACAAGTAAAAAGCGTTACCAATCCAATAGCAACAAGATAAACCATAGCATGCCAAGAAAAGCCACCACAATAGCTAGAAAATGACCTCCAAAGAGCTAGCGCATCATCATCATCAAGTCCATAACCAAAGAAATGTTGCCGTGTGAAGCTCTCAGAGAATCCAGTGTTTCTTGACAAATCGAAACACATTGAGTTCAAGTACCATTTTATCCGAGACATGGTGCAGAGGAAGGCAATACTGGTGCAATACCTTCCTACAAATGAACAGGTTGTTGATGTTCTTACCAAACCCCTTACCTGGACGAAGTTTGAGTACTTCCGTGACAAACTTGGTGTGGCAGAGAATGCCTCCCTCGCTGAGAGGGAGTATTGATGTTTGCAGCTTCCTGAGACATTCTCCAGATCGTACTCCTCTGTGACTGAGTTGAATTGATCCGTGAGGACACTTATTCGAGAAGGGATAAAGGGGTTTGGGCTTATATCCCAACATCCCTTGTGGAGAGCACATGGGGACATGTCAAGGGAGTTGACCTTGATGTCACACTCTATGAGGAATTGACCCGAGTGTTTTTATAGGGAGTAACCTCTAGAAGTCCAGATGGGAGTGCCATTTGTGACAAACATTCTCCAGATCGTACTGCTCTGACCGAGTTGAGTTGATCTGTGAGGACACTTATCCGAGAAGGGATAAGTGGGTTTGGGCTTATAGCCCTACGTCCCTTGTGGAGAACACATGAGGACACGTCCCTTGTGGAGAGCACATGAGGACATGTCAAGGGAGTTGAACTTGACGTCACACACTATGGGGAGTTGACCCTAGTGTTTCTAGAGGGAGTAACCTCTAGAAGTCCACATGGGAGTGCCATGTGTGACAGACCTTTTGCTACAATGTACCAAGTAAGCATCGGGTGGACCTTCTCCTAGATTGGGTTGCAGACCAAGGGAGATAGGATGCATTTATCACAAAGGTGTACTTGTGGTAAATGGGCCCAGGCGTAGTCCTTCCTTGATCATGACAAGGAATATGGACTCGAGGTGCTTTCCACGTGTTAGTTAGCATTGAGCCAACATTCACTCACAGGGGCGTACCTGTGGTGAATGACCCTGGTCTGGTCTTTGTCCTAGTCATGGTGATTTGACAAGGAATGATAAAGACTGAAGATGCTAGATTCTATCAGATGCGGACCTAGAGTGAGCCTGATCTTAGAGAGAGTGAGTTGGCTTAGAGGGAGAGTCGCAAGGGGAGTTTCCCCTCGGTTCAGGTGGGAGAGAGACATCTCCCAAGTCTGACAGACAAGTGTCATGAGTCTAGGGTGAAGTTTGTATACTTCGGAGACAAGCTTTGGCACAATGAAGAATGTCTCCCTCGTTGAGAGGGAGTGTTGATGTTTGGACAACATCGGGAAGACATTCTTCTAGATCAATAATTAATAATATAATCATTAATTATTAAATAATATATATAATAAGTAATAATAATAATAAATAGTTATTTATTATCCAAGGGGCGCATCCTTTCATGGATGGTCACCATATGTTCTCTATATATGGAACACTCATCATTGTAATAAAATATATCGAATATACATATCATCTCATATGAAAAATCAACAAGAAACACCATATCATAGCACAAGATAGAAAAAATCCTCAAGGGTATCGAAAATTTCAGTCCTTAGCTCTTCATAATGGGAGAGTTATGTTTCAAAATGAGATCTTATGATCTCTATTTATACAATTTGTCTTTCACATAGTTTGTCCACATTAGCAAGGGTAAAACATAAGATAAGGGGTCCATAACCCTTATCTTACCCCTTGCAACAAAATAATATTAAACAATTCACTTTTAGTTTCACTTTTACACAAACGAAACCCTAGAATAAGGTGACGTCACCCCTTAAGGGATGTTTTAGCACTTTGAAGAAGTCGTTGGGTAGGTAGATGCATGGCTAGGCTTCCAAAGATCACTTTTCACTCATCCAAGTCCTCTCTTTATGGTCTTCAAACTTCCTTCCTTCAAAATGTGCCACATGTCATCAAGCAACACCATCACCACCAAACCCTAGCCCTCTAGGTGACATCAAGCCTCCAAAAGATGACGTTTTGCTTCTCCTAGGCAAAACGTTTGGTATGTTAGGGCTAGGTCATGTTATCCTTGATGTCTTCTAGGCTTACAAAGGCACATCTTTGTCATCCGACATGCGGGCCCTTAGCATCTAACCTGTGGGCTTGAAGCCCCATGGAAGCCCAAGCTAGGCGTGCTTCTCCAAAACTGTCCACCAACAAGGTCCTGCAAGACACAAAGGTACGCCCTCCAAAGATCTCAAGTCAAAGATATCATGACAAGTGTAAACCACGTCTAATAAGCAAGGCACTTAAACATGTGCATCAAAACTATCTCATCAAATTAAACAAATGCTTAAGACCCTATACAATTGACCAAGTTTAAGTATGGGAGGGGTGTCATAGGAGTCTTATCGGGTAAACCAAAGCATTCAAGTAGGGGATGCTCCCAAGGATGGCCTCTCAAGGTTATGCAAAGGATGATGAGGTGGAAGGGGTTTAGACTTCATAGGTCGTTGAGTTTCCTGACATACAAGGGATTGTATTGTCTCATTCATGGGTGCCTTTGTGGAGGGTGTGTGGCACCTTCATTTGCAATGCACTTTTTCCAAGTCCATCTTCTTGCCATTCTTTGTTTCTTTCATGTTTTTAAGAAATGAGTTGAAGACCACTGTCCTGGCATGGTGTCCAGATGATGACAGTGTCACTTACAAGTATCTTGCGGAAATGAGAAGGATGGCTCGTGATGAGACCCCCTTTCTCTCAGCTATGGAATTGAGAGCCATTACCCTGGCTTGGTGACTAGATGATGGTAATGTCATACCACTAGATACCCATGATCATGATAAGATGGCTCCGGATGAGACCTCCTATCCTCCAACTAACCCTTTAAGCATTCATAATCATTTATTCTTGTAGGTCCCACTTTTCTTATAGAGAAACATTTCATTGCTTTCTAGGGGGATCCTTGGGCGAAGCATCTGGAAGGTTTATATATAGGCTTTTATCTTTTTAGCCAAGAACAATCCCTCTGGGCCTTCAGCCCCTTCTTCCCATGGAATGAGGTACATGCCCTTCTTGGGTCATTAAAGTCAAAGGACCTAGAAGAGGGAAATATGATGGGAATGTAATGAGTGGAAAGTGGTAAGTATGGTTGGGAATGGTACGATAACCCCTCAAGGGACCCCCAGTCACAAACCTTTCCCAAAGGTTGGCCACCCACTCGAAAATATATGACTCACAAAGGTGAAACAAGGTTAAAGGCATAATGTCCAAGTAGACGCTCTATAATCAAAAGTAGCTCAAATACAACATGTTCAAATGCCTCAAATATTAGGGTGATTACCTGCCACAATACTTGACTTGTACCGCATGGAGCAAGACCCTTATGCCTTCCAGAAGCTAGCTGGTGTGGTGGATGTGATGACAATGGATCAAATGTGGTGATGGAGCGGGCTTCTGTATGTGTAAGTGGATGCTGCTGGTCATGTGGTCTCTCAGCACTCCATATCTGCAACCCGAGGACCTCGAGACATGATCTCCTTAGTTATCCCACAAAATGGGGATAACACACCTTAGACAACCAAGTTGACAAAAAACTTGGTAGTGTATTGATGTGTTCAACAAGCATTCTATTAAATTAGAGGTACATGATGTAAATGATACTCCTAGGCTTAATTTTATTGGAGAATTATTTACTATTTATTGGAGAATTATTTACTGTGTAGATGATCTTCTTAGTATTGCTTCCTCAGAGAAGTCATTCTAGTTTTTTGAAGACAAGGCAACGTTTGAGTAATAGTCTCCCAAGGAGTTTTCTACGTCCTCTTTTAAATTCTCTTATTCCACTTATGCTCCTTCCCAAGAAAGGTCAAAAGAATGGACAAAGTGACAAACAATACCAACCATAGCCTTAGGAAAAGGGGCCACGAAAGAGCTATGTGTTAGCAGATAGATTGGATTTCTCCAAAATCCAGTTTGGAGTGCATATCATAGTTTATTCATGGGTACATAGGATGGATTGGGTTGGTTATGTTATTTTTCCTTAAAACTCAACAAACTAATTTATTGTTCTTCAATAGATTTTTATACCCAGATCTAGAACAACAACAAATTCTAAATCTGATCTATAAACATAAATATACCGAGCTAAATAACTTGCAATGCACAACAAAATACATGTAGAAACCAATCATAGATAAAAATAGACACCAGAGATAACTTGGAAACCCCAACTCCGGGGAAAACCAACAACGGGGGTTTTATTATTTTTAGCTTAGCAAGATCAGAAAATTAAATAAAACAATGCCAAACTTGGCACCTTAATCCACCAAAATAAACTGCTTGGATCTGAGCAAATAACTCTTTGAGTCTTGGCTTGAACCTTACGATTCTGCTGTCTGCAATACGAATGACTGAATGAATGGCTGTAGGTGCCCTCGACCCTCACAAAATGACTTGCGACTTCCTCATTGTAATGCACGACACCCACAGGCTGTCTCGGCTTTGATAGGAGAGGGTTTGACTCTCTCCCTCTTGGTAACACGACCCCAAACTAATGTTTTCAGAACCAAAAATCGAATCAGACTGGTCGACCCCAAAAATTCGAAACCAGACCGGACCGGAAAAAAACCGGACCAAAAACCAATCCACCAAAAACTACATAAAATATTCAAAACTTGAAAAAACACATATATATTCATGTGCATCAATATGAATCCAAACTATTTATACACAAATATGCAAATATTCTCATTTATATATAGAGTAAGAGTGCATATAACCAAAATAGCACCGAGTGCAATACATATCTGAAGTTTTGAACAAAAATACATCAATAAAGAGGCTCTAAATGTCCTCTAGAGTCCAAAAATAAGTATAGTATACTGTATGATACTAGAATCTGGATACTATTGTACTAATCATCAGAATCCTCATTCTCCTCATCCTCAACATGAATAGACTAGGACCCTACATGGGGATTATGGATTCTGCTTGATTCCCTTGGCCCTGAAAGTATTTGTACCTCTGGTTGTGGAAGTGGGTCCAAGTCCAAGCCCCCTCAACCACAATTTAATTTTTTTTCCAAAATAAATTTGAAATCCGCCTTCTCTAGTGCGTCGTACATGTTTCGTATGGAACCGATCAGTTCAACATTTTTGTTACGGAACTGGCCGATTCGGTACGAAACTAGCCAAAAACAGTTCAGTGTGACCGGTCCGACCGTTTTGGGGATGAAGACCGGTCCGGCCGGTTGGTTTTGCTGAACCGGGCCGGTTCTGATAACATTGCCCCACACTCGGCCCTTTCCACCCTTACTCGGCCCCCCTACAACAAATTCGGCCCTCACAGCCTTAGATCAAGGGAACTCAGTCCCTTTCTTTTAGATCTTCCTCACGGTTCTGCTAGAGATGAAGTATGGCTAACTTCCAATATCCCTCTTGGCTTGCAAACACTTCAAGACTCCTCCTTAATTTTGATCTGCAACTGAAACCCTCTTGGTGTCACTCTTCAACTCAATGGTCTCCTCGAGTCACCCCCTCTACTTATAAACCTCCAGCTGAGTGAGTGTACAGTAGAGATTAAATCCCCATCTTGAAAAATCAATGGCTACGATTTAATTTGAAACTAACTTTGACTTTCTGGATAGATCAAAGAAGCTTCTAACAGAGAGTTAACTAATAATAATTAATAATCGACATTTCCTAAGTTAGACTTAGGAAATATTTAAATGATCATTAATTAAATTAATTAAACCCATTTCCCTAAGTTAGACTTAGGAGAAATTTAAGTGACTTGGATATACATTATTCCATGTGTCTTTGGCTTGCATGACACCTTGCCTAAGCTAAGACACTTGTCCTCGTTACAATATTTCAACAGGTTAGTCCATCATTCAACATCGACGGTTCGTGGAGTGCCTTTTAGACTTGGCACATGGTCACATGTTCTTGATATTCAGGGGTTAACTCTAGGACAAAGTTCTTGAGTAGGTAGCGTATATTCAAGGACATCTGGAGGACATACAATGGGTGGGGCGAGTTTTTAGTGATAGGTGCTTCAAGTTGTTTCGAGATTTGATCATGTTTTTGGATACCCTTTGCAGAGATAATAAGATATGCATGTGGTTTAATTTTGAGGTTAATTGGAGAATATGCTATTCTGGGCAATTTCTATTTTTAGAAAGTTGGACAATTGATAGGATGATTGCATATTTGAGCACATAGTTGGGAGATTTTGTTGTGGTTCAAGTTTCAGTTGATTCCAAGACCGTGGAAATTTGGTCTATTTTTAGCAAGTTATCTGGATTTTTGGATACCCAATATGGCATACAATATTGGTGTCCAATTTTAGGCCATTCTGAGGACTTTGAAATTTCAGGCATTGGATGTGTTTCGCAGCTGCAAGAGGGTTTTTGGTGGGCCCACATGGCTTTACTTACTATTTCTAGAGGGACATTAGCGTTGATGGCCGTCTTATGCACTTGATCTAGTGCACCCTCTTCATGGAGCTTCCTTGAGTGTTTTTTCCACCAATTTCTACAACTATTGTTGGTCGTAGAGCCTACATGCCCTCCTTCACTATTCTTGCACTTTTGAGTTGAGATGGACTTACTATTTGTGAGATTAGTTTACTTTGGAGGGGTGCGCCTTACTTGAGAGATTCTTAATGCATAGTTGGGGGGATTACTATACTTTGCCTAGAGAGGGAGCGCTCCACTTAGAGGGAGTTCATTGCTATTTTTAATACTCTTTCTCTGTATTTTTATCGCTTGGCCATGTAATTATGACCATGCATGAGCTTGTTTTTAGAAGATTCTCTCCTTGAGAAAGTGCGCCCTAGTCCTATTCTTAGCCTTCCATACAACTTACCTTTTAGGGAGAACTCGTTGGGGCCTATTTTAGCATGCATGTAATATATTAAAGGAAGAAATCAGCCATAGGAAGGAGGAGTGCGCTATATTTGAAGGATATTCTTGCCACAAGTATATTTTCTCTTGTAGGTGCACTTCATTGGGATAGATTCTATTACTGTTCTTGGAGGGCATCCACTCTATCGTTATCTATCATCTATTCTTACACTTCTCTTCTTCTATATAATGTTGTACAAGCAATGAAGGGAGGCGGTTATTATTGAGTGGTTGAGAGCCACAGGTGTGATTGATTAGTGCTTTGTACCTTCCATTGCTTTCATCATTCTTTTCTTTAGAGAGTGTAGTTGAGAGCTAGCATCAAATGCTTGTGATAGTTGAATTCCTTCATTGCAGCATTATGATTGTACCTATCCCATATGGAGAGGAGGAATTGTACATCTTGGCTTCCCCAAGATCTTGGAGAGTTATTGGTGTGTCCAGACCTGTCAAGGACTTTGTTCATCCTTCAACCCTTGATAATAAAGACATTCAAGCACTTTCTTGGTGACTATCTCTTGCTTTTGTGTTGTGTAAGAATTTCTATCTTCCGGAGACTCTTATTTGCTTTTAATTATGCTTTTTCATAGCATTTAAGCTGTAGGACTTGAATATTTTCATTCACCCTATGCAGTTTTCATTCATTCATATTTCGATTCAATAAGGCAGTAGTTAATTGACTTAGTCTATTAAATCATTCATAAAACGTAAAAACTATTTAATTTCCTCGATTTTCATGCATTATAGGCATAAAGGGCATATAGATTAGGCATTTTAGTTTGCTGTTACTTAAATTTTGTCATAAAACAACAAAATTAGCTTGCTGTTTTCTCTATTTTGTGCAGAAAGAGAAAAAAACTATGTCTTTCTCGATTTTCATGCATTAGAAAAGCATAAAAACACTAAAAAGATAGAAAAACAGCATTTTAATTAGCATTTACAGCCTTCAAAACAGCCTTTATAGCCTGCTGTACTTGTTGTTTTCTGCACTTATTTAGGCATTTTCAGTTTAGAATTGAATTGGGTTGCATTAGTACAAATTATGCATTGTTTTCTATGCACTTTTTCTGTTTTTAGGCAATTTCCAACTTGCTGTTTTTTACATTTTAATTGCAGAGTTTTAACAGAACAGCGGGTTTTTATTAGATGTAGGGTGTTATTGTCGTTTGTTTCAAGTGTTGACTCCTTGATCATTTAGAATATCCCCTTGAAGTTAGCAATTACTAACTTTGAAGTGAGAGGAAATAAGTGGGGTGGTAATGGTTTGTTTCCTAGTGTTATCACTTATCGGGACTCCCTTCAGCTTTTGCAGGGTGGGAATTTCTAGGTGATAACATTATGGATATCACAAAGTTTATAGTCATTTTGATGAAGAGTGTCTTAAAAAAAGTCAAATAAAGCTAAGCTTTGATTGTGGAGCATCAAGTAGAATAATTGAAATTGAAATTCGTATTAATGTCCATTAAAGACCTGTTTCTGTCCTTATACACACTTGCAAACGTGAGCTAAGTCCAACTCACTTAGTGTGTCCTTGGAGACACAATGCCTAGGTTCAAAGCCCATTGTCACCTTGACTTGAACCTCTTCCGTGTAGGCTTACTCCTAGGGAAGCCAAGGGGGTAGACCCTAGTTACTAGATGATGTTAAAAGTTAATTTCTATGAGTTGATTTTAGTTGATTAAGGTTTGGGGGAATCTAGCCTATATGCAAAAGCAACAATTTAAAGTGCAAGTCTTTCAATGCAAAAAAAGTCCTTTCCCTAAGTCTTCTAAGAGTAGTGCCTATGATTGGGCAAGGGGTCAACTAAGTTTAAAGGAGATTAGATTTTGCAAAGATTACAATAAAATTACAAAAGAATATTAAATACAAGTAAATGAAATAAACAACTATCCACAAAGTTAAAATGTAAAGAATATCTAAGAGATACAACAAGATACAAGATACATAAATGAAACAAGCAAGACAACTAATTCAATACAAACTTGTTATGAGACTTAATGTGCAGGTAAAGAGATATGCTCAAAAGGAAATACAACACATAAGCCAACTTACCCAAGCAAGAGTGCCTCCAAGGGATGCACAACTCAAGGGGAAGCCTTCAATGGCATACACAACAACAAGCTCCAACAAAGAAGAAGCCTCCAAAGGATGCGCAACTTCAGTGAGGGAGTCCAATCACATCAAGAGATCAAACTAAACTCAAAATTAAAACATAAACAATAGGCCTCCAAAAGCTAAAGCACAACTATCCAACTACTTAGTCCAATCCACAATGCTTGAAAGTTAGATTGCATAAAAGATAAAAGTGTAGTGCTTGCAATATATACATACTAAAGCATAACCATAAAGATGTGTCCAAGAGATGCCCAAGGTTGAGTGGATTAGTTGTAGGATTATTAAGTTATGAGTTGATCCTAGACTAAGTGACAACCCAAGAACTTCCCCCGGCTTGTACCAAAAGGGTTGCTCGGTGCTCAATAAGTGAGGCAAACAAGGCCCCACCCTAGCTCCACAGGTCAACCCAAGAATAGAAGTACTCCCGGGAAGGACGCCAAGCGCCGTGAGATCGTCCCCGATCTAGCACCTCTCGTTGCTTCCTTAAATTCTCGTTTTGATGGCAAAGTTGGGTCAGTAAAAGGTGACCTATTAAACTAGTTGATTTTAGATCGTAGGAGACTAAGGTAAATTGAGTTAGTTAAAGTTAAGTTAGGGTGATTGCAATGTGTGTTGTTGTGCAAGATGTGCTTGCAAGATAACAAGTACTTGAAATATAATGTAATGAAAGCAAAGTACAAAAATTAACTTGCAAGAGGAAATTAAATGTTTGCCTTAAGCCACAATATCATACAAGGTTGCAAGAGATAGAAGTAAAGCACATAAAATATTTAACTCATTAAGCAATAGTACTTAAACTTAAATGACTTGCAATAAACTAATGTGCTTGGAAAGATAAAATGCAAGATGAAAGGCTACTTGAATGTAAAATACCCCAATAATGAAAGTAGAAAGCAATTATGGATGAGATAAGCAAATTAACTCATAATGTCTCCATGGGCCTAAACTAGCATATGATTACTTCATTACTTAGATTAGATCATTATTGAGAATGTAAATGAAAGCAACCACAACTAATATGGCCTTATGATTTTGGGGGTTGGCAAAGCCAAGCACACTCCAAGGTGTAGGCAAACAAAGGAAAGAAAAAAACTTGAAAATAAAACTAAACTAAAACAAACCTCAAACAATTTCCAAGGTGGAGGGAAAGCTTTCCTTTATTGTGCCAAAGTGGGTTGAAATAAATGAAACTAAACTAATTGCTGAAAATTGAATTGCAGAAATTAAAGCCATACGATTTAGGATGGTTGGCTTGGCCAAACTCTTTCCTAGGTGTAGGAAAATAAATAAAAACGCAGATAATTATTTTTAAGAGAAGTTCAAGCCCTTGGTTACTCTTTGAGGGCTTGCTTACAATGAGAAGAAGATAAGGAAGTGTTGGGAAAATATGCACCCCAACTTGGGAGGTTTTTGTTAACGTTTTAGGGCCCCAAATGGGCTGTTCTTCCACATTTTCTGTCAAAAACCTGCAAAAACCAGCAAGTAGAACTTGCTGGAAAAACTACAGAAAAGACTGAAAACCTGCAAAAAACTTCTGTTAATAGGAACCAAAAATTTTAAATAAAAGACGATAGTATTTATACTCGATTTTGGTCTACTTCAGAATACCAATCCATCAAAATACTTAGAAATAAGATCAGAATAGCAGAACAAAAAATATCAGAGGAATAAGAGTGGGTGAATAGATAACTTCCAGATCTCAAGTTATTCTTTCTCAACCCTTAGTAACCTGCAAGTATGTGAGACTAAGCTACAAGACAAAGGGGGTGAGTAGATCCAATAACATTAACAAAATACTTTTCTAAGACTAGGAAACTACTACACATAAGATCTATGGCAATACTACAATAGATCTATCCAAGCAAAATACTTTGCTTGGACACCTTACACTAAATCTATAAGCAAAACTCAAAAAAACACCACAATACAAGTTACCTCCAAAGTAATTCACAACCAAGCACCAAGAAGATTCCCAATGTCAAAGATTTCCTCCAAAGATTCTTTTATTAGAAGCAAGCTTGATCAAATACTTGTTACAAGCTTGAGAAATGAAAGAGAGCAAGATGGGAGAGAGAGAAGAGTGGGAGAGATTTGGGTATAGTAACAATACACTGAGTATAGATGAGAAATGAGGGTGAGAGGGCCTTTATTTATACTTGGGAGAGCAAAGCTACCCCTCTTGGATGCTTTCCAAGTGTCAACACCCAAGCAAAATTGAGCATTTCAAGGGGGGCACACTTTTAGGGTTTTGGAGAGGTGAGGGGTGTGAGGGATGAGCAAGGGGGAAGGGGAAACACCTTTTAGATCACCCAATAGTCTAGTTTAGACATTAGGAGGGCGCACTAGGGGTTAGGGGGTATTTCCTTAATTATTTCATGTGTTGGGACAACATGCTCATCAAGGGGGGCACAACTTCCCTAGGGGAGTGAGTGGTATGAAGTGAAATTTAAGTGAAGGGGGTGTAAAAGATTAGGAAAGGGGTTAGGATGACTTAGGTATGGGTTTGGGTAAGTTCTCTCACTTTTCTCTAACCATTTAACTCAAAATTACAAAATTTGACATTTTGACTATGTCAAGACTGGCAATTAAATTGCGGTTTTGGATTGATTAAGACTCTTCATGGACAAACACCGAGCAAAACTTGTCCAATTGAGCGGAAACTTGGTCCAAAGGTGTAGGGGGTCTCATTCCATTTCTTTTGAGCACAAATACCCCTATCAAAAATCCCAAGGACCTATATTTTACATTTTTTTATCAAAAATTATTTAAAATTACCATTAACTAGGTAATTTAAAAAAATTAAAAAAAAACTATCTAGACTCGACGAAATTCCACAAAACTTTAGGAGATGTCTTACATGGTCATTTACAATATTCTTAGACATTAGTTACCAGAGGGCTAGACCATTAGAATGCCTTTCACCACTTTGGAGGGATTATTTGTGGGAGTGAAAAACTAAAGGGAAATTAATAAGGCTGGTTAGGCCAAATTAATAACTGAGGAAAAAAATATTCAGTGAAAGAGACTCCTCTAATGATGAAGTCCTAAGGCAACTGACCTAACTATGATCCATGCAGACCCATTACATTAGTATCCCACGGAGGGGAGCATAAATTTTATTACAAAAAGAAGTGTTGAAGGTCAAAACTGCCTTGTAGAACCAGTAAGTTTTTGAATTGGTAACACCTGATGGTGCATATCTTCATGGTACATGGAGTTGACCCCCTAGTTGAATAGGTGGTCAACAAGACCAAAATAGGTGAAAGGGGTTGGTGACTACAACTGACAATATTATCCTCCAAAAAGAGTTATTTTTTTTGTGGCGGGGGGAGTGCAAAAGACACCCCTAAAATAATCAAATGAAAATGGAGTACAAGAGCGAAAATAAATGAAGTGACTTAAACATAGGCATACAAGTAGTTTATACCAAGAAGGAAAATCCTATAAAGTGAAGGAGAGACTATAAAGAAACATAGCGTAGATAGAGATGCAATTGCGATGAAAGCAGGGAGGGGGTTAGCCTTGCCCATCATTTGGATCAATGGTGTAAATCTATGTTTTTGGAAACTCCACCCTAGGGTGTTGGAAATGTGTTTTGGCATTTGAGAAACATTTCCTCACACAAAAATCCTCTAAAACATGACTTAAACATTTCAGATTTTGAACGTTATATCAACCATTTCAAAGAGTGTTTTGTTGTTTCAACGAACGTTTCAGTCACTTAATGAAAAAACATTAAATTTAAAAAAATGAATGCTAACACTAATTTCTTACAAATCAAGTTATAAATAGAGGGTTGGGGCCTTTCTTAGTGATAACTCTTTTCTTGGCTTTAATTCCAAATTCAAAATTCGTGAATGGTATCTGAATTTTTTGTTTCTTGGTTTTCTTTTCATATGTATATATATTTATATTATAAGTATTTGACTTATCCTAGCCGTATTATATCCTAATTTTCCAAAATCTTGTCATATCTGTTTCAAATTCCGTATCCGTATTCATTCTCATATCCTTGCAACTTAGGTGCAGATTTCAACATTGAGTGCTTGCTAGACAGTGGCCTAGACTTATTGGGCCCTAGGTAGAGTGATCCTAAGTGGCTTCATCCTTCTCTTAATTGTGGGCAAGACTAAGGAATGGGTGGGATAACTGAAACTCCTAACATCTAGGACCGAAGAACTCCTAGTGGAAGGAAAATAGCTAGTAATTCACCTTTGAGTAGGTGTCCCATACTAGTGGTTCTCTTGAGTAGCTTTGAACCTCCTAGGAGCCCTAGATGTGTCATGACCTAGAGCTTGGTGCGCTGCAGGTTAGGGAGTAATGCTAGATGGTCCTAGTGTTGTCAAGTTAAGTGGCAACAATCCGCCTTACCCCATAGGGCCCCAAACCAGAAGAGAGGAGGATATATTCTGGGTAGCTACCGCAAAAGTGATAGAGAAAGAAAACACAATATAATTGTAATCTCCAATCCTAGCACTTCCAATCCTGAATTGGTTCTTGCAATAGATTGTTTCACCTCCAATAGAGAAGATCTCTTTACTTACAATTGCCAGATTAAAAATCGTTTTGCACACTTAATTTTAGATAATGGCAGCGAAAAGAATATTGTCTCATAGAAGTTCGTCAAGTCTCTTAAACTTCCTACACAAGAACATCCACACCCTTATCACCTCAGCTCAGTTAGGATTGGTGGCCAACCCACTTTTATGAATCTTAAGTTTTGTATCATTTACACTATTGATTCTTTCATTGATATTGTAGAATGTTGTAGAAATATTTGAGGTCCTATGAGGCTGCCATCTAAGGTCTGTCCTTGACCTTAGTATGGCTCTAAGTTTCAACTGTATGGCTGTCTTCTTTTGCTGTTTTAGGACAGCAAATAGTGCTCTAATTTTCAACTGTAAGATGGTTGCCTTCTTTTGTCAAGTTTTAGGACAAAGAAATAGTCATCCCACTTTCTCATTTCAATGTTTTATGTAAGTTAGGTGCTCTTTGTTCTTTGCAAGTTTTTTCCTGTCTGAATGTTAGCATGCAATATAACTTAAAACACATAATACTACCTAGATATTGAACTTCTAAAAGCGTTGATCTACACTTCTAAAGATGCATAAAATTGACACAAGTACTTTTGAACAACATTTATCTCGTCAACATGACCCTGGATAAACCCCCCTCGGGGAAAACCAGTTTGGGATATATGTCTATATAATGATGATCAAAGCAAGAGATACAACAAGTAATGAAATACAATGGAACTTGTATACATAGCAAGCTCCTCACGAGTCTTGCCACAAGAACCATAAAGAGAAGTGCCCAAACTGTGGTGCACCCTCTTCCTTTGTTGCCCTCTGCACTGAACTGAAGCGCCCTAGCTCATCAGTAACCTAGTGAAGAAATCCCTCCACATGAATGTCCTCTCCTGTGTTGCCTCTCCACTGAAACTATCAGAACTCGAATACTTCAAGCAGATCTGCTACCAGGTAGCTGCCAGTCCTCTCAACATGTGCGCCCTCCTCCAAGCATAAATGATCACCATAAATAAACAGAGACTAAATTTGGATATCTTTCACCATGAAAGCATGCGCCCTCCCTCTAGCCTCCTCATGCATCATACCTCATCTCAATCTGACAAGTCCTCCTCTCCCAGTGAGGAACTGAAGGATCCAAGTGCGCCCTCCTCTCTCAGATGTGCCCCTCCATGAAAATGATCCTGACCAAGAAGAGAATGCTAAGACTCCATGGAAATACTCTTCATGCAAGCTCCAAGCCAACACAAGCTCCTCCTCAAGCTCTCAAGGGTTTTGCTCAAACCCTCATGAAGTGCGCCCTCCTTCTCATCAAGATTTGCGCACCTCTTCTCTTCTCCAAAACTCTCAAGTGAAGAATGAGTTTCAAAAATATCTTTACCCTCTCTTTAGCCTCCTCATGCCAACCCTAAAAGATCAATGGCCTAGATTAGATCTAGCCAAGTGTAATCAATGGGTGAGATCAACTCCAATAATCTCACTAAGGAAACCCACTTTCTTTAGTTGCTTTATGTCTATTAATTCACCCACATTGTGAATTAATTGTCACTTTATGATTTAAGTGACACATTTCACTTTTGACTTAAAACTCCTAAGTCAAAGTGAAATTAGAATCATAAAGTAAAGTACAAGGGTAATAGTCTTCCCCCTTTGTGCTTAGAGACTCATAAGCACATGGGGACCACTTTCCAAGGTACCCAAATCTCAACAAATGTGACATTGTTTCTGTGGATTGTTGTTATTGCTTCTTGGCATAACATATTCATATGACTGTCAGGCTATATACGACAGCTACCACAAAACTTAAATGCTGCACAAGGACAATAAGGTGTAAAATTTACATCTTCATTTGTCAATCCATAGGTCTTTGACAAGAAAGCAATCACAGAACAATCTTGCTCTTTACATTGTCAAAAAAGGATGAAGCACAAACTCATGAGCCTAACGCTATGCAAGCCTTTCAACGGCTCCATGGCAGACTTTTGTTCTATACCGGTGCAGGCATTTGCTTCCTGGCATACGCAAGTGTTGTTTTTAGAAACAGAGAATATCTATTGGTTGACCATTATGAGAGTCACATAACAAAGAGTTCCAACCCTAGTTTAGGTACTCTGAATAACTCCATTATCAGAAGATGTGTCATACCAAGATAACAACTACATGAAACAAGCAGATTATTACTTGTTTGGAAAGGAAGCTTGCCCTTTGAGCGGCAGTTTTGTACTATACTGTCTTCATGCAATGAAAAGACAATTAATTTGGGAGAGTTACCTCTCCAAATTCCTCACTTCCACTGTGTGCTCACTGTGTGCTTGTACCATACAATCAACATTGACAATCTCAAGATGTCCTGAAATCTTCTAAAGTTTTTAAAAAAATTCAGACGTGTATTCTCTAAGGCCAGTTTTAAATGTATTCTCAAAAAATCCTCAGAATCTGTTTCAGATTTCTTTTTGATTGCCTCACTTTTATTTTATATTTCCCTGATTTTTATTACATGCTTTTCCTTTAGTACTTAGAAGCTATATCAAGAGACAAAACTTGTAGGTAAGATCCAAAACACCAGTGCATCTCAGCATTCTTTGGTTATAGGTGGTTATGGGGTTCATGAAACTCTAATTATGACCATCATGGAGGCACTGAGCATAGGTCTGAACTTGCTATGACTTTTATTTTCGACGCCCTCCTGAATTTTCAGTAATGGGAACATCCTTTTGCTACTTTGCCACACTATCCACCAGTTACTTCAGAATTGCTGCTCAGTATCAATCTTAAGAGCATTGAAAATGTCAAAGCCTTTATTGAGTGTAAGGGCATGATTCATATGGATGAGGCAGGGGTGAACTGTAATAGTATCTTAAATTCCAAATCAACTTGTTCTGTTCCGTCATATCTGCCTCTAGTAATGAATGAAATTCTGGCCTTACTTGAAGAGTGTTTAGCAATCCCTTATATGAGCAGTCAGCTGGTGTCCAATCATGGAGGAATCATGGCCTTACTTTCAAAATATTTTTAGCTCAAGAGTCAAGAGTATAAAGTGGCATCCATAGTACTTTTAGCACTTATCACTGTGCTCTTAAGTGGACATCCACAAATCTTCATTCTTAGTTCCCAGAAAAGGATAGCTGAAGTGCTCCTAAGCTGTTAGATAGCTGCATCTTGAACATCCTTTAGAGGAGGACTTATTCCAAAATCAATCCCCTGGCGCAGGACATAGATATTGCAAGTAATTGTTTTTGTGCATGCTCATCACATAATATAGTTAAATAATAGAAGATTGAAATTGTGCAATGATCTATTTTTTCCAAGTTGTATGTTTAAAGGGAATGATGCCTACTTTAGGTTTTTTAGGCTTGGTGGCATTCGGCACTTTTGGAGATTATGCTCATGCTTTATGCTAGTAATGAATTCCAGTGTGCGACTCATGCCTTATGGTGGTTTGAGTATGTCGTAGAAGGCAATAGCCTTTTTTTATTTCTGTATGTCAGATTCTACAATGGATATAAAGTCATCAATTACTAGTCTGCCTATGATCACCTTGTTGCTACAATGCATTCATTAGAATTTGGGAGTTTATGCGAAAGTTATACTCTTGAATTAAGATTATTTCAGGTTCAGACCTTTTTGCCTATACTTTATCTAGTGCACATTCTTATTTTCTTGTGCTCTGTCACTCTCAAGTTTCAAACACGGAACATTGACTTTTTCCTGTAGTTTTTATTTAATTCTAGACTTGTAGCTGGAACTAATGTTAGTCCATATCTGTTTGCATATATGCCTTGCAGATATCTCCAGGAATACAGATTTGATGTTTCCAAACTAGAACCTTTGGTTGCAAAGGTGAGCTGTTGGTTTTACAACAATCACTTTTGTAGTCTCACCATGAAAAATAAATTCTGTAATGAAAGCTACAACTCTATGATCTGTGATGCTTTTGCTCATCTTCATAATGATCTTCTGTTCAATGGCATTGATATATTATCCATTATTCGATGCATGGAAAATTGAATGTTAGCATTACTGTTCTACTCTTCCATTTACTGAAGTTGGCATGTATTTGTGTTTACTCTTTTCCCGCCTTTGTCTTGTTATTTCTAATATGGGTTTTTCCTTTACAACTGATGGTACAGCCTCACTCGCCTGACAATCGTGCTTTAGCAAGGGAATGCAGGCACATTAAGATAGACAGAGTATACATTGGTTCATGCACTGGTGGAAAGACAGAAGATTTTATGGCTGCAGCTAAAATTATGATTTCTGCGGTATTTGATAAAGCCCTAACACTTTTTATGATCTATATCTCACTACTGTTCAAAATGAAGGTTTATAATTCTTATGCTCTTCTTCAACCATTAAAATTGAATCAAACTGGATATAAACAGAAGGACATGTAAATTTTGAATTGAAGTGGGGAAAAGCATTAAGATGCAACTTGTTATATATAATTATATATATCTGGCAAATTTTTTGAATATTTTTTTTAAAATAGGTGTATATGTGGGGATTGTTTCAAAGCTTTAAATTTCTGTCATATTTTATGAAAAAAGTGGTACAATGATGAGATTTCAAACCTCCCCCCACCAAGAAAAAGAAAAAGAAGAAGAGAGAATACTATGAATTAGATTTTACATCTATGCTACAAAAGATTTTGTACCATAAAAAAGAGACCCATCAGATAAATAGATTTTACATCGATGCTGCAAAGGATTTTGTACCATAAAAAAGAAACCCATCAGATAAATATTTGAGAATCATCTCGAGATACATATGTTGTTTTTCTATCACAGAAGGTTACATTTTTTGTCTATACAGACAAAAAATTTGATGACACCAAAGACACATCTTTGCCGTTAAGTAAAACATAGAGATTGAAGGATGTTATTATTGGCAACTTTCCTTCATGGAAAAAACTAACCAGGGAACTAAAAATTTGTAACTGTCATTTAAGCAAAACTAGCAATTATCAGCATACTGTGCATCTGATCCCGAGATGCTTAAACATTTTCAAAACATGAAACTTGGTATCTCAAAAAATAGATTATATGTTAAATCATTTCTGAATGGCCTCTCTCTCAAGGTGCACTATAAGTTGTATTGGTATGAGCAGAGATGTTTGTCTCTTTGCTTTATTACTTTACCTGTTGAGATCACAAGAGAACGAGAGGATCAAATGGAACCAAACATTCAACCCCAAAATATGCAAAAATAAAGGAGAAAGCAACACTAAACATGTGCATTAGAGCTGTCTAAAAGATGCGTTAGAAAGAGAAAAACACAGCCATAGTGTTGAAATTAGTGCAGCTGCAAGAGCCATTCTCTGGAGGATAGCTAAGACCCTAGCTAAATTCTAGGGCCCCCAGTACACTCCTGGGGTTCTTGGTTTGAGACCAAGCAGTTAGAGCCATGGCAAAAGACCCTAGTGAGGGTCCCCAGTATATTATTGGGGTTCTTGGTCAAGGACCAAGCAGTAAGTCCCTAGATGTGTTCTAGGGCCCCTGGATGTGTTCCAGGGAATCTTTGCTCGGTGCTTGGATTGATCTTTGGATGTGTTCCTTGGTGGTTGATGATATAAGTCCCTTGATGTGTTCTAGGGTCCCTGGATGTGTTCCAGGGAATCCTTGCTTTGTGCTTGGATTGATCCTTGGATGTGTTCCTTGGTGGTTGATGATATAAGTCCCTAGATGTGTTCTAGGGCCCCTGGATGTGTTCCAGGGAATCTTTGCTTAATGCTTGGGTTGATCCTTGGTCTTGTACGTTGGTGGATAAGCCCTAGATGTGTTCTAGGGCCCCCAGATGTGTTCTGGGGTAACCTGGTCTGGGACCAGGTGGTTCTTGGTTGAGTACTAAGGTATGATGATGTGTGATCTTCTTCTTCTCTCCCATGATGGTCCATGAGACCTAGGAGCAACTACGAAGATGGACATGACCACATCATTGATGTTTCCTCTTATGCAGGGATGATAAAAGCTTATAAGTTATCATGAGACTTATGTGGACAGTTTGCCTTTGAAGAAGACCCCTTTGACTTTGTCATGTAGCCTCATTCCCCATCTTGATTATTGTGGTGCTGGTCTTCTTTAGTCACTTTGACTTAATTGACTTTTAATTAATATTTTTATTAATTAAAAATATTAATTAATTATTAATTATCTTTTTTTATTTTATTTTATTTTATTTTTATTGAGGTTTGACTTAATCCTAAAGATAGGGTTAAGTTAGAAAACCCTAACCTACCTTCCTATACTATAAAAGGAACCTCACCGCTCACTCTCACATTACATTCTCACATTCTCACTTCCTTTGGTCTGAGTTTTTGGTAAGGCCTACTCTTGCTCAGTTCTGTTTTGGTGTGGCCTACTTGGAGGGTTTCTTCTAGGGCTGGTTGAAGGCTCAGCCCTCTTGTGTCTTCTTCTCTTGCTGTTTTGAAGTGCTGTCTCCTTGGTTTTCTCCCAATTGCTGTCTGGGAGCCTTCTTGCTGGTGTCTTAGATCTCTCTGGTGGGTTATGGTGCCGTTGCCTTCCCTTTTTCTGTGTAAAGGTGTAGCAGCTCTCTCTCTTACTGGTTTAGGTGCCGCGGCCTCCTCCTAGCTTCTCTCTAGACTGCCGCTGGTTAATCTCTAGGCTGCCGCTGCCTCCAGGCTGTCTTTGGCACCTTTTCAAGCTGCCGCTGGAGCTCTCTTTTGCTGCCTCTAGTACTCTCCTTGACCGCTGCCCTTGTGCTGCTGACTTCACAGTCTTTAGGGCCTGATAAGACAGCCCTAATCTTAGGCTGCCTAGTTACTGTATCAGCCCTATTTGTTTTGGACAGTTTCTTGATTTTGCTGTTTGAGTGCTTGCTGTTTGAGGGTTTTCTGTTGGGGTTTTATTGCTGCTGCCCCTCTTCTTCTGGTGCCACCTATTGCAGCCTCCTTATTGTTGTTGCTGCCACCTTCAATCTGCCTCTTGCCTCAGATCTGTTGTCACCTATTTTGTTGCAACAGTCCCTTCTTGATCAGTTTTTGTTAAGGGCTGTTAGTGGGTTTCTTTGAGCTTCTAGATTGGTCATTGGGGTTTTATATCAGCTCTCTATAGTGCTGATTGGTTTTGATTTTTTACCCTAAGTTCTTCTTGACACACTGTCCACTTATATCATGATGAGATCTACCCTTGGGGGTTTGATCCATGACCTTTATAGCCTTTACTGAGCATACAGAAAGATGACAACAACTAACTCCTTAGGTAAATCTGTTCTTTGTTTGATCAAGGTGGTGTTCAGTTTACTTTGCTAATTATCAGATCTAATCTTGCTAATGTTCAGAATTGTTTTATTTCTAATCAGAGCTGTTCATGTTCAGACCTAACTTAGATCATGTTCAGATCTATTGTTTAATTTCTGTGATTGATCTACTTCAGAAATTTGTGTTTTGTTTGCTGATCTATATCTAACGTAGTGAATAAATTTAAAAGAATATTGTTGTTCTAGTTTTCCCTTTATTTCTAACACATAGAACACAAGAATGTCAAAGAGATAGTGCCTGAAGGTTTATCGACTTGTCTAAAAGAATGATGCTTTGCAGGCTAAAGAATGATCACACAAGATAATGTTACAAATGAGGTTTGAGTTGTGTATTTATAATTTTATACACAACTCAAGTAGGCTGTCCTCCCAAGAGGGGTTATGGGCCCACATAAGTAGGATGCATTCCCCAATAGGGTTATTGAGACCTCAGCCTACATTATCAAAGTTGATTAGGCCGTCCTTAACCATAACCTAGTAATATAATAAATGATTATAATAATGCCAAACCAATTGCATTAATGACACAATAAGAGTTTGACAATTGCTGAATGTGAGGAATACACCATTCTCGAATCTCAACATTAACATTGTTTATTCTTTTGCAATATAACATTGTATGTGGTTCTCAACTTGTTATTAGTTATAGGCTTTGGGATTGGCATCATTTGAAAGAAATAATTGTCTGCAGGGAATTTTTCCTTAATTTTGACCATGCCTAATTCATAGAACATTTTTCTTGCGATGCATGTTTATACACATATATAGTTGTGACATTTGCCACATTTGGAAATTTAAATCTTTATTGTTAAATGTGGTTGGGCTTATGATTGGGTATTTACCAAGGTAGGTCTATTTATATGGTTGTTGCTCTTACAAGACCCTTAGTGTCCTCTTCTTTTCACATTTTTGTTGATAATTGTCTTTATGATATCAGGGACAAAAGGTTAAAGTGCCAACGTTTTTGGTGCCTGCCACTCAAAAGGTTGGTTGCACTTCCATGAATGATTTGTTAATATTCCGTTGTGGAGGTATTTGGTTGGCACTATACTAAATCCATACTTTGGCACTTTGGATGTAGGTTTGGATGGATCTCTATACTCTTCCTGTACCGGGTGGTAATGGCAAAACATGCTCTCAGATTTTTGAGGAAGCAGGTTGTGATACTCCAGCAAATCCTAATTGTGGAGCTTGTCTAGGGGGTCCTCGAGATACATATGCCCGTATGAATGTGCCTCAGGTCTGTGATCTGCTTGCTGGGCTAATAAAATCCTATGGATGCTAATATCTCAAGTTGTTTTATTTTTTTGGAAAATTGAGATGTTTTCATAGCATTTAATACAAGAATGCATATGACGAACTTGAAGAAGAAAAAAGGAATATTGAGTCTCCATGGTAGGGAGCTGAAATGCAGAGAAAAGTAATTTTGTCACTGATAGTGATAATTCACTAGATATATTCAAAGGAAAGTCATATAAGAAAGGGAAAGAAAGATTTTGCAAGGCTGACAAAAGTTTTCTGGAAACTAAATTTCATTCAACTATTATGCCCACACCGTTTATGGAAATTGAAATGGTTTTTTGCAATTAAGTTGACAAATCTGTTGTTTAATATTTGAAGAACTCTCAATCTAATGTCTATTTTCTGAAACTTTAGTCAAGCCTTAGTTCGTTTCTGTTGTTTTATCTCTTAGAGTTGAGTTTCATCTTTATGCATTATGTGGGCTCTAGAAGCATAATTGTGTTGTTCAAAAATGGTGTCAACAAATAGTAAACCTCTGGGTAACCAATCCAGCCTAAGTGATAACTGATATATGATATACTATGCATCAGTCTGGTCTATATGGGTCCATATGGTCTTTGTGCATGGGAGTCGTCCCAGGCATTGCTACATCACCTGCACATTAACTGTGCAGTGGATGGCTTAATCCAAAATCAACTGGTCACAATGGCTTTGGTATCCCCTAGCCTAGGGATAACTAAGGATATTATGCAGTGTTCCACGGGGACGCGTCCCCCAGGGTGGGGGACGCAGGGGACGCGTTCCCCACGTCCCCGGGACAGGGGGACTCCAGGGGGGACGTTTCCCTAAAACCTAAGTAAGAAGTTGGAGTTGTAAGGTGTTTTGGTGTGCA
>SNQJ01S0003524.1:64181-75234 GCA_010110895.2 Picea sitchensis | reverse complement strand
CCCGCGTCCCCCCGTCCCGGAGTCTTGGTGGAACATTGATATTATGTCTCGAGGCCCACAGGTCCTAGGCATGGAGTACCAAGAGCCATATTGACTTGAGCCTAGCCCTGGAGGGCCCATCTTTCCTCTTCAGTGCCTCCACCTTGTCAGCAGCAGCAACATCCATCCCATCGGCCTGGTCCTTCAACAGCAGTGGGTCTTGCTCCATGAGGTAATGAGTCCGAGTATCATGGTATGTGTCACTCTGATTCTCAAAACATTTGAATATGTGCATTTAATTCTTTTTGCTTCTGACGTGTGCTTGGACTTTATGCCTTTCCACTTGTCCACACCTGGGGGGAATGATAGGATGCCCTAGCAAGTTGGTTCCCTTAAGATTTGAGTTGCCACTGGGTGGGTTCATGAAAGGTCATCGTCCATTCCCACCATACTTATCACTTTTCATCATTTTTTCTCTCATCCATCCCCTGTATTGGTTCAAGCATTGGGTTTGCCAAGTTAGCAAAGGGTTGTACCTTACCTTGTGGGAAGAAGGGGCTAAAGGCCCAGAGGGTAAAAGTAGCTGGCAAAAGAGAAAAGCCAAAAGAACAAAACCTTCAGATGCTTCGCCCAGGGATCCCCAAGAAAGCAATAAAAGGCTTCTCAGCAAGAAATGGAGGGACCCATAAAATAATAAAATCAAAACCTAGTTGGAGGATAGGGGGTCTCATCACGAGCCAGCCTATTAGGTCCATGGGCATGTAGCGGTATGGCACTACCATTCAACTAGTCACCACGCCAGGGTAGTGGCTCTTGGTGGCATAGCCAAGAGAAAGGGGGTCTCATCACGAGCCAACCTTCTCATCTCCGTGAAATGCTTGTGGGTAACATTGTCACCACTGGTCACCACGCCAGGGCAATCTCCCCTAACTAGTCTCTTGAAAGAAAAAACAATAAGATAAAAAGGTAAAAGACATTGAATGGGCTTGGAAACATTTGCATCCATGACAAGGTGCAACTCACCCTCTTCAGAGGCAACCACAGGTAAGCCATACATTTCCCTGTCATCACTGCACCCATTGCTCAAACATCCCCATACCATTTCATCCACTTGCATGACCTGGATTTGCCTTCACCTGGAAACATCTCACATCTAATGAGAATTAGCCCAATAGGACCCCCTGAAACCCTCTCCAAACCTGGCTTGTAGAATAGCATAGCGTCTTTGAGCACTTGTCTGGGAAAGGGGTTTTTTATGCACATGTTTAGATAACTTGATTATTAGATGTGATTGACATTGCTATGATCCCTATGACTTATGAGCCCATGGAGGGCGTACTTGTTGTTGTTGCAGGGCCACACCCGACGGATAGGTACACATGGGGAGATGATTAGTTCGGACCTCCATAAGTTTAAAATCCCACCAGATGGATGCTGAGACCCCAGCCAGAGGTAGACACATATCAGAGGCTTGCTCCAGAGAGAGAGGAGGATGTTCCACCAGAGACAGCCTGGCAGGCCTGGACCCAGCGGGGTTTTGCCCTCCCACTATGATGTTGGCCTTGGAAGGCCTATGACGTCACCTTTGTGACCCTTGATGTCACCCAACGTTTGATGGACACTTTGGAGGCAGTTGTGTGCCAAGTGGCACGTGTGGCTTGATCTAGAGGCCTTGGGAGGCCTAATGTTTTGCTCCTGGAGGCCAACGTTTCACCCGATAGGCCCAACGTCTACCTAGAAGGGCATGCCGTCACCTCTTCTGCTTGATTTATGGTTTAATTTGTCATTTTATGTAAAAAACTGGATATTACATGTAAACTGGCCATGTCGGCCTTTTTGACCTAATTTTGTAAATTAAAGGTCATTTTCACTGTATAAATAAGGGTTTTTTCCTTTGTATTTTTCATGATCTTTCACTCACACTTAAGTGAGGTTTGAAATTTGTGCCCTAATTAGGGTTTCTTGGCTGAAATTTAGTGCGCACTTCTCGAAAGACGCTTATTATGGTCTATTTTGGCATTTTTCTTGGTGGAAGTGTTCAACTAGGTTATTTTCTAGATGATTCTTGGTGAATGTAAGCAAATTTTCTGCAATTCTTCTTCATTGAATGGTTATAGTTATATTTATCTTGCATTTATACTAAGATTATGAAATTGCTAGCTTAAAACCCTAGGAGGCTAAAGCACATGTTATCGTCCTTGCCTTGATAACTCTCACCTACTAGATTATGCTAGAAAACCGATTTTCTTGAAGCTTTTGCTAAGGGCCTTGCCATTGCAACACCCTAGCACATTTTGCTTCATCTAAGCCGTCATCTACTTCATCCTTGAGCTAAAGAAGGAGGAAAACTACTAGGGCCCAGGGTTACCTACTTCCTAGTAGCCACTTTTCCCCTAGGGTTTGGTGATTGAATCCTTGGGCTACCAACACTTCAATTATTGACCCTCTTGTCTCTAGCTCTCTTATTATCATTTGTTCCTTCAATATTTGCTGCTGCCTAAAAGACTCCATTTTCCCTAAAAGCACTGATCTAAGCCTTACAATTGAGTGATTGACAAAAACTACTATCAAAACCTTTACCTTAACCTCTCTACTAACTACACCTAACCTTAGAATAGTCAAATCTACTAACCTATTTGCTGCTGTTACTAAAGTAAGCTACAACCATCTATTGCAGTGCTAAAAGCACCTAAAAGCAATTATAAAGTTGATTCATACATTGCCTTATCTGCTTCGGACAAATGCTAGTATTTTGGTATTAATGAGTAATTATTCTTGGTCATTGTGAAGCCATTTTAAAACATTTATTGTGAAGCTACTATTTTAGAAACATTGCTGTTATAAAAATCTGTTTGCTTCATCATCTATCAACTATTTCTTTTATTGATAAAATCCATGGTTTTATGAAGTACTAACAACAAGTTGTACTTGCAAAAGATATCTTTTCTTGTTTCTTTATTCTGGGCAGGTACATCTTAATACTTCGTCACTTCATTGGTTAAAACCCTGGGACTTTCTGATCAGTGTGACTTGTGAGAGGGGACATTTTCATAGACACTTTAACCATTGCCTTCTCAAACCCCCAGGTCATCGGGGACGTCTCCCCTGGGCCATCAACCCTAAATAGAAAGAGGTATCCTGTTGAGGTGACAGTGATAGGATAACCTCCCGTTACGCCGATTTGCCTTCCCTTAACCTTTTCCTTTGGAATAAGTACAAATTGCACGATAACATTTTGGTGCCGTTGCTAGGGAACACTGAGTCAATTCTCCTCAAAGACGACACTTTTCGGTAAGCCTTTCCTCAAAAGACTTTACTTTTCAAAGCTTACCTGACGACTCCATTGAGGGTGATCCCCTCATCCCTTTGATAGTTTCAAGAAAATTATCTGGCGACTCCACTAACATTTTCGAAGGTGCTACCTTACTCTCAATTCTGTGATATTTCCAATTTATGGGATCATGGAGCCCTGGGAACAAGTGTATCCTACTATTGATTTCAAAAGTTTTCAAGGATACCCAAATTACTTTGATACAAAATGGTCAAGCAACTCTCCAAGATTTGGAGGCCTCCCAGTGACCCACATTGTAGAATTCTTGAAGTATATAAGCGAGATAGAATTGGGAGGGGAGGATGTTCTGGTGAAATTATTCATTTCATACTTTCTCTGCCATCCTTTTTGCAAGATTGGTTTAAAAGTTGTTGCGAAGATATGGGTATTTCATCTTTCGTAGACCTCATCAGTAGGTTTATTGAGTTTGTGAAACCACAATGCCTGACATATGAAGATGCCCTTAATAATTTCGCAACAACCCTAGAAGATGAAGGATTCACCACAAACATTGTGGGAGGTCTCAGGGATGTGTACCTTACTCAATACCAAGAACCCCCTGATATAGAGGAAGAGATTTAGCAAGAAAATTGTCAACCGCTTGAAGATGAACAAGATTTCTCCCATGATTTGATAGAATGCAGTGAAGATTTAACTAGAGAAGTGAGTTATGAGGATGAAGCACTGTAACCGCTCCTTCGCCCGATGAAGCTTTCCAAGATCCTACCTCTCCTGCACAAGATGAAGAGAATGAGGTGAGTCATTTTCCTTTCCAGTTTTTTGATGACACCTTGTTTTATGATTTAGAAGGTGAAGAAGTAAAGGAACCCTTGGAAGAGCTAGCTCCTTCATTTTCTAATGAAGACGAAGAGATGAGTCTTGGGGATGGTGTACTGGACCCTCTTCCATTTAATGAAGTCATCCAAGCCATTGATGCTCCTGCACAACAAGAAGTGAACACGGTAAGTTACTTCCCTTTCCAGAATTTTGATGATGCTTTGTTCTATGATTTAGAAAGAGAAGAGGTGCTAGAGGAGCCCTTGGATGCATTAAATCCTTCATGTTATGACAAAGGTAATGACATTGTTGATAATATCGATGAGTTCATACATGTTGGAAGGCGTAAGTGGGATGTGATTGTTTCTAATGAAGATCCCATTTACGATATTGAGGGTCATTTCCAAAAATTGCCTTTACAACTATCATATGAGGTTACTAATTTTGACAATTGGCAACAAGGAGATGGTATGATTACAAACCTGTTTCAGACACCCAAGGATGATCTGGTGTTATATTCTCCTAGTGACTTTCGGTCATACCTTGAGGATTTTGTTGATTATTCCTCTGGGCACTTGGATTTATTCCATGAAGAAGATTATCAACCACCGTTGTGCTTAGATCTTGATAGAGGTAAGGACATTGTTTGCTCGAAGAAGGATCCTTGTGATAATGTTTTCCAGCCGCCTTAGATTATTTTATCTTGCTGTGTCATTGAAGGTGTTGTTGGGAAGTATGTCTTTTGTATTAAGTTTCCTCTGAGGCAAACGCTAGAGTTCAAGGGTAGTTTGAATACCTCAAGAAGAAGTCTGTCATCTCAGTCTTTCAACCTTCCCTTAAGAATTTGTCAGTCATCTTCTAGGTCCTTGCTAGTCCCTTCCCATGCCTCAGATTGTGATTCCCAGACCTCACATTGTGAGGACGTCCAAGGTAGCCAACCTCCAGACTCTTTGAGTCAGTCTATAGAACCTTTGATTTTTCACGATCCCTTCCTGAGATAGATTGAGCACTTTCCTAAAGGTGTGAATTGGCAGGATTTTGTCCCTCCCTCCTGCCTCCATGAGCTAGACTTTATGATTTCTGATGATACAATACATTCTCTAACTCATGTTATTTTTGTGCTTAACCTATCACTGTTTTGGTTTATGTTGAAGCACAGAGGCAGGTATTATGAGACATTGCTAGTATGGTTTCATTGGCTATTTGACTACATCTAACATTCAACCAACAGGTAAGTAGGTAGACATTTGCATTCATTGTATATACCATCTGCATTTCATGCTAGAGTAGTTGTATTTCCATTTGTATATATGCTTGCTTACTTTCATTTTTCATTGTATATCATGTATGAGCCAGGGGTGATATCACCACCCCAAATGATTACTAGTAAATTTTGTTGAGATCTAGCGGGTCACAGGTCATACAAGAGATGCTCAGGTTTTGATGCGCTCTACGGTGAGCATATGTCCCTGAGTTGGAGCAAGATGTTATCCCCTAGCCTAGGGATAACTAAGGAGATTATGTCTCGAGGCCCACATGTCCTAGACATAGAGTATCGAGAGCCATATTGACTTGATTCTGGCCCTGGAGGGGCTGATCTTTCCTCTTCAGCGTCTCCACCTTGTCAGCAACAACAACATCCATCCCATTGACTTGGTCCTTCAACAACAGTGGGTCTTGCTCCATGAGGTAATGAGTCCGGGTATCATGGTATGTGTCACTCTGATTCTCAAAACATTTGAATATGTGCATTTAATTCTTTTTTCTTTTGATGTGTGCTTGGACTTTATGCCTTTCCACTTGTCCACACCTGGGGGGAATGGCAAAATGCCCTAGCAAGTTGGTTCCCTTAGGATTTGAGTTGCCATTGGGTGGGTTCATGAAAGGTCATCGTCCATTCCCACCATACTTATCACTTTTCATCATTTTCCCTCTCATCCATCCCCTGCATTGGTTCAGGCATTGGGTTTGCCAAGCTAGCAAAGGGTTGTACCTTGCCTTGTGGGAAGAAGGGGCTAAAGGCCCAGAGGGTAAAAGTAGTTGGCAAAAGAGAAAAGCCAAAATAACAAAACCTTCAGATGCTTCTCTTGATTTTTCAAAGAGCAAGGTTTAAGCATGAAGTTCATTCCATTTTAGCATTTTACTTAAACCATGAACAATTTTGTTGCAACAACCAAGATCACAAGAAGAAACACCATGCACAAGTACACAAGAAGTATCCTGGGAAACCCTTCTCAACAAGGGAAGAAAATCCAGCCAATCCTTTGCTATATTCTTCAAGAGAAAGACCTCCACCACCAAGAAAACCTAGCACACAAAAGGGTGCTCACAAACCCTAGAAGACTAGCACCCAAGAGAGGTGCGCACTTTTCCCAAGAAGATGTACTTGCTGAAATTTCCAAACTCACACTTTAGATATGATTCCTAAATGGGGATTTTACCTTTATTTATATTACACTGAACCTGTCAACAAAAGTGTCTATTGGCACAAGGCTGACCTCACTATCTCACAATATAATTAATAATTACCAGATTAATTATCTTTTACATTAAGGTGGGGCTGACCTATACCCTTTACATTACAATTAGGGTTACAAGTAAGTCCAGACTCTTGAACAATATAGCAAGGGATCTCATACACCCACTAGTGCTCAACCACTAGGGGCACATCCATAGGGATGTCCATATCTCTATCTCACTGCGTCTCACAGGAGAACCACACTCACTAGTGCTCAACCACTAGGATCACGTTCACCTGTGCTCATCCACAGGCACGTCCAACTCAACATATCTTCTTTCCCACTGCATTACACAGGAGAGTCATCTGGAGTTCATCATCTCAACTCTCTGCTCAGAGGAGGCTAATACATCGTCTTCATCTCTGTCTTATAACAATGCACCCAACTCATGGGAATTCACACGTTCACCTTGTGCTCAACCACAGGTACGTCTAACTCATCAAATCTTCTTTCTCACTGCGTTACACATGAGAATCATCTGGAGTTCTTCTCAACTCTCTGTAAGGAGGAGGCCATCACTACGTTCCAGTTCTGTCTTAGATAGGAACCACACACCCATCTCAGGGGCTCTCTCTCAAGTCTGTGTCCTGGAGGATGTCTCACACAGCTGTAATCATCATCACTCCCTCTCAGCTAGGGAGGCATTCTCCATCAGGCCAAGTCTCGCACGAAAGTACTCGAACTTTGTCTTGGCTGTAGTCATCAACACTCCCTCTCAACTAGAGAGGTATTCTTCACCAAGCCAGTTTGGTGAAGATGTCTGCAATCTGCTCATGTGTAGGAATGTACAACACGTGTATGCTAATGTGTAGGAAGGTACAACACGTGTACTGCTTTCCTCTGCATCATGTCTCTGAAAATGATATTTTATTTCAACATGTTTCGATCTATCATGAAACACAAGGTTCTCAAATAGTTTCACACAACTCTGGTTATAATCATAGAATCCATCTCATGATCAAGTAAATCTGTCAGAAGTTTATGAAGCCACACTGCTTCGCACACTCAATGACATATACTCTGCTTCTGTGGAACTCAAGGCCACAGAGCTTTGTTTCTTGCTACACTAGGAAACCATGGCAAACTTCACGGTAAAACAACAACCGAATGTGCCCTTCTGGTCCACTGTATTTTCTGCTCAATCTGTATTGGCATATCCCTGCAAACTCAAATTCACACTAGAGGCATATCTCAGGCCATATCCAACTGTGCCTTGTATATATCTAAATACATGCTTTAGTGCTAACCAGTGAGTCTGTCTCGGCTGACTCATGGATTGACTAAGCACATTTGTTGTATAGAATGTATAAGGTCTCGTGTTAACCAGATACATCAATGATCCAATCAGCTGTCGGTACACATATGGATCAGTCTCCTTTGAATCATCATCATTTATTTTTCGTCAAATCCATCACCATCACTGTAGTCATGGATTTGCATTCTGTCATGTTGAACTTCTTTAATATCTCCACTGTATATTTTCCTTGACTTAGGAAAAGTCTTAATGGTCCTCTGTCATACTTCTTGTCCTAAGAAGTAGTGCATCATACCTGGATCCTTCATCTTGAAATCAAAAGTTGAGGCTTGCTTGTATCCAATAAGACGACTTCCTAAATAAGTCATCAAAATCAGGCTTTCGTCACAAATGTAGTAATATAGTTTTGGTTTAGCAACACTTTTGCTGAAACCCAAACTCATCAAGAATCCATCTATTTGATGTAGTTTCCAACTCATGGATGGTAGTACAGATGAAAGTGCATTGGTCTACTGGATCAATATGTCTCATCGTAGTTCACTCCCTCTGCTTGTGAGAATCCTCTGGCTCGCTTTGTATTTTTTGTCACTTCCATAGGTTGCATGCTTGATCTTATAGATCCACTAGGAAGTCATCACAGACTTCCCTTCTGGTATTTGAACAATATCTCATCCATCTTTCTTTAAGATATACTGGTATTCTTCTGCTATGGCATCTTGCCATACTTGTTCACCCATTGCTTCTTCATGACAGGGAGTCTCAGAATCAATGAAGTGGCTCATGGATGAAGGATAGCTTGAAAAATCTCTTTTTCTTTCTCAGGATGTCCCTTGAGGAACTTGTATGTTCCTCTGCCTCCTGCAGAGTTTTTTCGACCCTAGACAGGCCTTTTATGCCCTACTGCAATATCTCTGGGCATATCAACTGGAGCAGTTGAAACGACTGGAATACTATCTGTTTCCCTCTGAACTGCTGAAGGGGGAGAAGGTATTGTCTCTTCCTTCCTTTTATTTTGTTTTGATTCCCTCTTGAGTCAAGTAACTCTCTCTGAAGTCTGATGGATGTAAGTCTTCTTTTATTTGCTTGCTAGATCTTTTATGTCTTCTTTGACCAACATAATAATCAATCAATAAGTTTTGGACTCCCGTACCAGGGATAATGGTCCAAGTCATGAGGGCTCCCACATTGGAGATAATACCCTTCACTTATTAAGAAAGCAATCGACTATAAAATTAATGATCAACCAATTTACCTGGATCTGTAGTCATGCTCAACTTTATATTTTTTTTAGAGGAAATACTTCTCATCTCTCTTATCTTCATTCTTTTGGGATGGGTTTGGTTCAATGTCAGCAGTGGAAGCATATTGTCTTCCTTTCTTCATGGTTGGACAATTTCTTGCATAGTGCCCATATTTGTCACATTTGAAGCGCTGAATCTCTGAGACATCTCTTCTCTGATTATGACATGTGGCTGAAGGAGATTTATCATCTCTGAATGTTTGTCTGAAGTTTCTTTTGAATCTTCCTCCTTTCTTTGTATGAAGTGCAAGAGCATGGTTGTGATCAGGGGTGTCTTCCACTCCCCTATTTCTAAGTCTAAGTTCTTCTTGAGTACAGTTTGTCCACAAACGATCAAAATTTGGTAACTTTTCTCTTCCACTGATGCTTTGAAGAAAAGGTTCCCAGTGTTTTGGAAGATTGTTGAGAGTAGAAAGGACAAGTTCTCTGTCAGACATGATTTCTCCAATGGCACCTACTTGTTCTTTGATCTCTGATATCTTCGTAAAGAAGGTAGCAACTGTATCACCCTTTGTCATCTTGGTACTTTGAAGTTGGCCCTTTAAGGTAAGAGCTCTGAGGGTGTTGTCAGTTTCAAACATATCTTTCAGTGCTTCATACATTTCATAAGTTGTCTTCAGGTTGGCAGTATGAGGTAAGAGATGATCTCTTACTAAGTAGATGATTATTTTTCTTGCCTTGACATCTTCTTCCCTTCTTATTTCCTTCTCTTCATCGATAGCTGTATCTGGTAGAGTTTTTGTCACTACATTCAAAAGGTCATCTTCTTCAACGGTGACCTGAAGCCTTGACTTCCAAGAGCTGAAGTTGCTTGATCCATCAAGCCTATCTTCCATTAAAGTTTTGTTCTTCATTTTCTAGGATTTCTTCATAAACTCTCGCCAACTGGACTTAGAAAACCTAATGGTTAGGTTGGACTAGTAACCTTCGGTTTTGTTGGGCTTATGGTTGCCAACAATAAACTTTGAGAGTGTCACAGGAATACTTGTTGAGCTGAAACGTTTCTTCAAGGAGTTGCAGAAACCCTAAGATCAAGATTTTGCAGAAAATTTCGGAACCTTAGAAACCCTAGGGCCAAAAACTCAAAATCCTCGAAAATTCACTTTGAAGATCTCTGGAGGTGCGCTGAGGAAGGCCGTACACCTTTATCCAAGTTTCAGCCCCAACGTCCACGTGTAAGGTGCTGAAAAGGTCAAGCAAGTGAGGGCCGTACGAATTTCTGCAGAAACCCTAGAGGTCGTACGGAATTGCAGAAGGAGGATGACTTAGCTTTTAATTGCTTGTGCAGGGGTTCTTCAAGACCTATGCTCTGATACCATGTTGATTTTTTCAATGAGCAAGGTTTAAGCATGAAGTTCATTCCATTTTAGCATTTTACTTAAACCATAAACAATTTTGTTGCAGCAACCAAGATCACAAGAAGAAACACCTTGCACAAGTACACAAGAAATATCCTGGGAAACCCTTCTCAACAAGGGAAGAAAACCCAACCAATCCTTTGCTATATTCTTCAGGAGAAAGACCTCCACCACCAAGAAAACCTAGCACACAAAAGGGTGCTCACAAACCCTAGAAGATTAGCGCCCAAGAGAGGTGCGCACTTTTCCCAAGATGTACTTGCTGAAATTTCCAAACTCACACTTAAGATATGATTCCTCAATGGGGAATTTACCTTTACTTATATTAGACTGAACCTGTCAACAAAAGTGTCTATTGGCACAATAGGGCCAACCTCACTAACTCACAATATAATTAATAATTACCAGATTAATTATCTTTTACATCAATTATCTTTTATGTTAAGGTGGGGCCGACCTGTACCCTTTACATTACAATTAGGGTTACAGGTAAGTCTGACTCTTGAACAATATAGCAAGGGATCTCATACACCC
>SNQJ01S0003524.1:33947-59951 GCA_010110895.2 Picea sitchensis | reverse complement strand
GTACTAAATGGTTGATGCTTTAATGATCATCGATTCATCACTAATCAATTAGTTAAATGATCTTATATCTATGTTTTCATGTTTTTTGCAATTGATTCAACATTCTGCATGTTTTATATATATATGCATCAATATATATATATATTTTATGTATTATATAAAAAATGCTCCTGAAACTCTCCCGCTCCCGGAGATTTTTGAAAATCTGCACTTACCGCTCCCGCTCCCAACAACCTTGGTTCAGACCTTCATAGGGCTAAAATCCCACCAGATGGATGCTGAGACGCTAACCAAGGGCAGACACATATTAGAGGCTTGCTCTGGAGAGAGAGGAGGACGATCCACCAGAGATAGCCTGGTAGGCTTGGACCCAGGGGGGTCTTGCTCTCTTACTATGATGTTGGCCTTGGGAGGCCCATGACGTCACCTTTGTGACCCTTGATGTCACCCAACGTTTGATGGACACTTTGGAGGCAGTTGTGTGCCAAGTGGCACGTGTGGCTTGATCTAGAGGCCTTGGGAGGCTTAACGTTTTGCTCCTGGAGGCCAACGTTTCACCTGAGAGGCCCAACGTCACCCTAGAAGGGCATGACGTCACCTCTTTTGCTTGATTTGTGGTTTAATTTGTCATTTTATAAAAGAAAATGGATATTACATGTAAACTGGCCATGTCGGCCTTTTTGACCTAATTTTGTAAATTAAAGGTCATTTTCACTATATAAGGGTTTTTTCCCTTGTATTTTTCATGATCTTTCACTCACACTTAAGTGAGGTCTAAATTTTGCGCCCTAATTAGGGTTACTTGGTTGAAATTTAGTGCACACTTCTTGAAGGGGGCTTATTTTGGACTATTTTGGCATTTTTCTTGGTGGAAGTGTTCAACTAGGCTATTTGCTAGATGATTCTGGGTGAATGTAAGTACATTTCTGCAATTCTTCTTCATTGAATGGTTATAGTTATATTTATCTTGCATTTATACTAAGATTATGAAATTTCTAGCTTAAAACCCTAGGAGGCTAAAGCGCATGTTATTGTCCTTGCCTTAATAACTTTCACCTACTAGATTATGCTAGAAAACTGATTTTCTTGAAGCTTTTGCTAAGGGCCTTGCCATTGCAACACCTTAGCACATTTTGCTTCATCTAAGCCATCATCTACTTCATCCTTGAGCTAAAGAAGGAAAACTACTAGGGCCTAGGGTTACCTACTTCCTAGTAGCCACTTTTCCACCAAGGTTTGGTGATTGAAGCCTTGGGCTACCAACACTTCAATTATTGACCCTCTTGTCTTTAACTCTCTTATTATCATTTGTTCCTTCAAGATTTGCTGCTACCTAAAAGACTCCATTTTCCCTAAAAGCATTGATCTAAGCCTTACAATTGATTGATTTACAAAAACTACTATCAAAACCTTTACCTTAAGCTCTCTACTAACTACTCCTAACCTTAGAATAGTCAAATCTACTAACCTATTTGCTGTTGTTACTAAAGTAAGCTACAACCATCTATTGCAGCACTAAAAGCATCTAAAAGCAATTATAAAGTTGATTCATACACTGCCTTATCTGCTTTTGACAAATGCTAGTATTTTGGTATTAATGAGTAATTATTCTTGGTCATTGTGAAGCCATTTTAAAGCGTTTATTGTGAAGCTACTATCTTAGAAACATTGATGTTATAAAAATCTGTTTGTTTCATCATCTGTCAACTATTGCTTTTATTGATAAAGTCCATGGTTTTATGAAGTACTAACAACAAGTTGTACTTGCAAAAGATATCTTTTCTTGTTGCTTTGTTCTGGGCAGGTACATCTTAATACTTCATCACTTCATTGGTTAAAACCCTGGGACTTTCTGATCAATCTGACTTGTGAGAGGGGACATTTTCATAGACACTTTAACCTTTGCCTTCTCAAACCCCTAGGTCACCGGGAAGGTCTCCCCTGGGTCATCAACCCTAAATAGAAAGAGATATCTTGTTGAGGTGACAGTGATAGGATAACCTCCCGTTACGCCAATTTGCCTTCCCTTAACCTTTTCCTTTGGAACAAGTACAAATTGCGCGATAACATGCTTCACAAGCCAATAATATTTAAAAGGTTCAAGGAAGAGTTCTATGATCACTTTGCCTTAGAGGCTAGAGCTAAGGTTAATTTTTCCTTTTGATTTTTCCCCCAACATTTCCTCTCTAGAGCTCAAGTTTATAAGCCTTTTGGCGTGTAACTTCTCTCTGGCTGGCAAAGTTGTTGTCGTCAAATAGGTTGGGCATTTGAACCAAGCCTATAGATGTCCATTAAACTTCTTCGGTAAGCTTGTTTATAACCATCCATTGAAATGTTCCCCAGTGTTTGGGAATCAGAGGATTGGGCTTGTATCGAGAGAGTTTAGACCCTCTTACTTTGTCGCATCATCAGATGCAAGAGGATGGTCCCCCAATCCATCATCTAGGCAGAGTTTGTAGCACACCCTTTTCGGATTGAGACTGTTTTCATACTAGTAGAGCTATTGCATTGCCTTCATAGATTTTGCGACTTGATAGTGGGTATAGACAACCTATCGATCCATTAGAGAAATTTTGAGGTAAAAAGGGGGCCTCAAAACAAAAAGTATGCTATCAACATCAACTTGAAGAGAACCAATAGGATTCAAGATGATGATATCAACCATAAGGGTAAATAGTTTTGAAGGGAAAGAAAGAAAAATTATTTTTTTACGTATTTTCGACTTATCTTTTTATAGGTTTACTCAAATTTCAAGTATAGGCACTCGTTGCATGCATAATTAAATTCCGCATCCAATGAGTACCCACATTGCATACTTTGGATAGACCCATAGTGAGATAAAGTGGAAATACATGAAAACAACGTGTTTCTTGACCCACAGTGAGATAAAGTGGAAATACATGAAAAAACGCGTTTCTTTCAAGAAACATGAGTTTTTCGTGTATTTCCAGTTTATCTTACTGTCGGTCTATCCAAAGTATGCAAAATGGGTACTCATTGGATGAAAAATTTAATTTTGCATTCAATGAGTGCTTACACTTGAAATTTGAGTAAACCTATAAGGAGATAAGTCGAAAATATGATAAAAAAAGTAGTTTTCTTTCTTTCCCTTTGAAAATTCATAACTCTTATTTTATTATTTTCTTTAGGAGGCCCATTTTAGACCTCAAAATTACTCTAATGTTTAGAGGCCATCACCCAATGTGCCCCCCTCTTCCAGGAGAGCACTATGCTGGTATTCAAATGTCTCTTGTTTCCTTCATTCTGTCGGTATATCAATAGACCACCTTCCTCCAGTCGGGTATTCTTTAGATGTTGTTGGTCACCTCTTGCCTAATAAGTAGGATTTGAATGGAGTTATTAGGGAGGATATTTATAGGCAATATATCCATGCCACTTGGATTGCCCCCATTAGTGGTTTGAGACCCAAGTTGGCCTTTTATGCAGAGCACTTCATGGAGCTTAGAGACGACCTCATAGTGCGGTCTCCTTACACTCTTCAACATTGGATGTGTGGACTCAATATCTTCATAGGCTAGTTCAGAGTGGCTCTCATCAGTGTTGGGTGGAAGCTTAGCACTAGCTACCATGAGAGAATAGATTATGACAAATCTGCCATTTATAGAAGACAAAGACAAAGGGGCACTTTATTTTCAGATGTCCCCATTACTACGAGATATGTGGGAGGTTCCATTGCCTGTTTAGGGAGTTCCATCAGTCCCTCTCCACCTTTTTTTGGCACCTTTTATCGCACAATTTGTACTTGTGCAAAGCCCACCACAAGTAGCCCAAATCTTGTGTAACTACAGGAAATCCTACCACTATCACCTTAGTAAGAAATCCTCTCGTTTTAGTGATGGAGGAGGTCCACCACAGGGGAGGCTTCCCCGATGACCTTAAGGGATCAAAGTAACAAGTTTGTTAGCCAAGCCTACCGCCCCCTCACTTGATCACTTAATATTGGTCTAGGTCAATGAAATGGGTGAGGTATGGAGCTGTTTGAACACCTGCCTGGAACAGTAACACTTATAGCATATATATTATGATTTCCAAGTACAAAAATGCAATTATCACCTCATAAGACACTAGACAAATGAAAATTGCAATGGTTGGTACAAATTTGCAGCAATACACCAGTCATATAACAACAATATAAAATTGTAACAACAACAATGAATGTGTTTCAAAATTTGCAACAATTGACAAGGAAAACTTGGCATAAATCCACTAGATTAGTACCCATTGTTTCGATGCAATTTTTGGGTATGTTAGGACACTTTTAGATCAATGTATGCAGCAAATAAGAGTGTATTAAGATGGCTGTAGCAAACTTTTGCAACAGCAACAAATTTACAATCAAATTACCTTGCGTTAGTGTTAGTAAAGTTAGTATGAAGCTTGAGAGATTGGAAATAAAGAGTTTGTTGATCACTTTCACCACAAGAGAGCTTAGAGATTAGTGCCTTTAAGGGCTATGGAGTCTTTACAACAGCAAATGCAACTAACTTGGAACTTGATCTAGATGTAACCAAGATGTAACCAAGAGGTAGGACTCAATCTCTAAGGTGCTAGCACATTAGGGCCTTAGAGATTAAATCTTGAGGAGAGGTATTTTCTAGGGTGCAAGCACTTTTGGGCCCTAGAAACCTTTTCTCCCTTCTTGTAACTTCACCTAGGTCAAAAATCAAGAGTCTAGGGCTAAAATCCTAAAGTGCTAGTACTTTAGGGGTTTAGGAGTCTAACCCTAGCTAGGATTTCTTCACAAATTTTGAAAAAAAATTAACCTTGTGAGAGGAGGAAACACTAATGCTCCTCTCTTAGGGTTTTACCAAGCAATATTTCAAGAATGAACAAGTAAAATTTGTTAAAATTTAAAGCAGCTGCAGAGGATATTCCTCTAGCAGCTCTTCAAGCTGACCCCTTGCCAGCTATCATTAAGCTGCCCCCTTGCCAGATGTCATTAAGCTGCTCCCTTTCTAGCTGTCCTTAAGCTGCCCCCTTGCTAGCTGTCCCTTCCTAAACAACCCTCCTCTAAAAGTAAGTCGGTCACCTAGCTAAGTTGGCCTCCTTTCTTAGCACCTATCCTAGCATCTATCCTAACCTAAAAAGTGACCCTAACCTCAAGACTCCTATCCTAGACTCCTTGCTATATAAAGAGAGGGAGGAAACCTCTTCTAAACTTCAGTTTTTCATATCAATTTGATATATCAGGTTTATATATCAGTTCTGAGTAGCAGCTAGGAAGTGTATTTCTGGAGGAGGTTAACACAGTTCTGGGGCAGCAAATAGAAGGAGATTATCACAGTTTTGGGGCAACAACTTGTTGGAGATTAATGTTGTTCTAAAGCAGTACACAGAAGGCAGAGTATATCTGTTCTGGTGGACAACAACTAAGAGAATTTTTCTAAGTGCTGTTTTCTCTCTTCTGGACAACAACTAGAAGGTTTTTCTGAGAGCTGATACCTCAGTTCTGAATCAGAAATTTTTCTCTGTTCTGAGGCAGTCTTAAAGAGTAGTTCTGAGTCAGTTGCAGCTACAACAATAGCTACAGGTCTGAGGGCAAATCTGAGTAGAGACACACAGATATTTAAAGACACAGAGACAGTAGTAAGTGTTACTGGCTTATCTCCTTCTAAGTAAGTCTTGTACTGTCATTGTACTTGTTGACTGATAATATATTACAAGAAGTTTGCTGGGTTTTCTTCCCCTTGAGGGTTTCACAGGATAAATACTTGTGTTTTTGTGAATGATTGTTTTATACTTAAGTTTATCTGCTTAAGATTTGAAAGAACACTACTATTATATTTTATATCTGTTTATGCTTGAAAAATTAACATGGTATCAGAGTTCTAGGGCGTGAAAGAGCTCAGTTCTGCAGTCTGCTAAGAGCCTACACAGATCCTTAGGAATTATTCAAGCACAGTATTGCAGAGATGTCTTCGATTTCTGTAAGACCTGAGGACAGACTTGGAGGGGCTTCAAACTTTAATGTTTTGAAAGCCAGAGTCCTGCATATTCTGGAAGAATATGACTTGGAGAACTTTGTGACCAACACATTAGAAGGGCCCACCTCCAATGCAGGAAAGACAACCTTCAAGAAGAACAAGGCAAGGGCAAAGAGAATCATATTTGATTCAGGAAAAGATAATATCATGCCTGTTATAGCACCTTTGAAGACAACAAAGGAGTGTTTTGACACTCTATTCAATCTGTATGAAAAGAAGGCACCCAGTCAGAAGAGGGTTCTAAAAAATAAGCTTCGAACCCTCAAGATGGAGAAGGATGACTCTATAGCTTCATTTTTCACAAAGATCTCTCAGTTAAGGGATCAACTACTAGTCATTGGTATAATGATAGATGATGATGATCTCGTCCAGACTGTTGTGGATGGTCTTCCATCTTCTTGGGAGACATTTCTGGCCGGGATAAATGCTCATGAAAACCAACCAGACTTTGAAAGGTTGTGGCATGATTGTTTGCAAGAAGAAGGGAGAATTCATAGTTGAAATGGTACTTCAAAGGAAGAGAACCTTGCTCTAGCAGCAAGGACAACGAAAGGGAGAAGATTTACTCCTCAGAAAACGTTTCCTCAAAAGGAGAAAAAAAAAATAACTTCAAAGGGAAAGAGTTTGATATGTCAAAAGTAAAGTGCTTCAACTATCAGTGAAAGGGGCACTTTGCTAGAGATTTCCCAAAGATCAGAAAAGGGAACAAAGGAAAATATCGTGCTTCTATTGCTGTAGAAGATGTGTCTCGAAGAACAAAGATAAAAGAGGCTTCTAGTAATCAAGAGACCAGGAGAACATACTATCTTATTTCAACACTCTCTGGTTCTCTTACAAATGGTGCTGAATCCTAGTTGATAGATAGTGGAGCTTCCATGGATATGACTGGAAATAAAGAAGTCCTTGCGAACTTCAAGGAGAAGAATTTCTCTGCTCAAGTAGAACTTGGAGATAATGCCAGCTATACAATCAAAGGTCTTGGCTCTGCGTCTTTTCAACTTGAATCTGGAGGTGAGCTACACATTGAAGAAATTTTGTATGTTCCTGGTTTAAAGAAGAATCTTATCTCTGTTGCAGTATTGGAAGATAAAGGTTATAGGGTAATATTTATGGACAAGAAAGCTCTCCTATGGTCGAAGAATCAAGAACTAAGTTTAGCAATAGTGATTGGAGTTAGAGAGGGAGGCCTTTACAAACTTCCTGGACATATCCAAGCTTTGGTTCATGCTTCAGTTAGTCCATCTAAGCTGTGGCATAGAAGGTTTGGACATATTCACTTCAAAGCGCTCCCTGGACTTCAGAAAACGGTAAGAGGAATGCCTACCTTTCATTTTGATCATGATGGTATCTGTAAAGGTTGTGTTCTTGGTAAAAACATAAAGAAATCCTTTCCTAACAGTAATTCAAGGTCTAAAGGAATTTTGGATTTGATACATTCAGACGTATGTGGGCCTATGTCATCTCCTTCCTTGAATGGATGTCTTTATTATGTGATTTTCATAGCTGACTACTCTAGAAAAACTTGGAAAGATGCCATGGTGGAAGAATATCAATCCATCATGAAAAATGATGTATGGGAAGTAGTACCAAGACCGGAAGGAAAATCCGTGGTTACTTCCAAGTGGCTATACAAAATCAAGCATGTAGCTAATGGAAGTATTGAGAAATACAAAGCGAGATTTGTGGCTCGTGGTTTTTCTCAAAAGGAAGGTATTGACTAGGATGAAACATTTGCACCTGTTCCAAAGTACACTTCCATCATGACCATCATATCCCTCGCTTCAGTTTTGGGGTGGAAACTTCACCAGATGGATGTAAAGATTGCATTTCTAAATGGACAAGTTGAGGAAGAAGTATATATAAAACATCCAAAGGGTTTCGTGGTTCAAAGAAAGGAATCACATGTGTGCAAATTAAAAAAAGCACTATATGGGTTGAAGCAGGCACCAAGAGCCTGGTATGCGATAATTGACAACTATCTTCAAAGCTTGGATTTTTTCAAGAGTTCAGTTGATCCCAACCTATATTTTAAGGTAATAGAAAATCATCCTCTAATTTTTATTCTATATGTTGATGATTTATTCCTTACTGGGGAGGAACAACTAATCGCTCAATGTAAGAGGGAGCTCACTTCTGAATTTGAAATGAAAGACATTGGACTCATGCATTATTTCCTTGGTTTGGAGGTATGACAAAGATCAGATGAAATTTTCCTTTCTCAAGGGAAGTATACAATTGATATACTGTGCAGATTTGGTATGCTAGCCATATCTAACTTAAAGAAATTACATAAGTCAGATTTCAGATCAGATTTGGTGGATCCATCCTTGTATAGGTAGCTTATTGGATCCTTGATGTATTTGATCCATACAAGGCCAGATATATGCTTTGCTGTAAGTGCCTTGAGTCAGTTCATGTCTGAACCAAGACACAGACATTGGATTGTTGCTAAACATATTCTTAGATATTTGAGAGGATGCATTGCATATGGACTTAGATACACTTCTAATGGAGGAGTGTTGCTTCAGGGTTATGCTGATTCAGATTGGGTTGGGAGCTCAGTGGACCGAAAGAGTACTTCCGGATACTTTTTTAGCTTGGGTTCAACTATAATATCTTGGTCAAGCAAGAAACAGAGCTCTATAGAACAAAGTACAGTTGAAGCAAAGTATATAACAGCCAGTAATGCAAGCAGAGAAGCAGTGTGGCTGAGAAAGCTTCTGTCTAGGTTGTTTCAAGAGAGGTTAGAAACAACTATTATCCATTGTGATAACCAGAGTTGCTTAAAGCTCACAGTCTTCCATGACAGATCAAAGCATATTGAGATGAAATATCATTTCATCAGAGACATGGTCCAAAGATGTACCATCAAGCTGCAGTACATTTGTACTGATGAGCAGATAGCAAATATTTTGACTAAGCCTCTGTCGCTTGGAAAATTTGTGTACTTCCGAGACAAGCTTGGTATGGTTGAAAATGTGTCCCTCACTGAGAGGGAATTGCAACATCAAAAGACATTCTCCAATGAGAGGCCTTAAGTGGCCACCCTGAAGCTAGCCAGGGAGATTTGGAGAATCAACCAGTCTTGTGAGGTATTGACAAAAGCCAGGGGGAACGTACAACCTCTGTGAGTCAAACCAAAAGTCAAGACGAACGAGATGCTATGAAAGTCTATTGCAAAAGTTAGGGGGAACGTACAACCTCTGTGAGCATAGACAGTCTAGTGCAAAAGTTAGGGGGAACGTACAACCTCTGTGAGCATAGAAAAACTAATGCAAAAGTCAAGGGGAACATACAACCTCTGTGAGCCTAGTCAAGTCTTGTGAGCTTTGTGTGTCAAAGCAAAAGTCAAGACAAGTCTTGTGAGCTTTGTGTGTCAAAGAAAAAGTCAAGACAATGAAATGTGAAAGGTTCTTCTAGGTCTTCATGATGAACTATGAGTAATCCTTAGGGACTGGCCAACCCTAAGTGAAATGACTCTAGCAGTTGACCATGGTTAAGGAGAACTGAGTGATCACATTCCATGATCCTTATTTACATAAGGTTACGGAACTTCTTGTGATATATTGATCCTGTGGATGTCAACAAGTCAATGATTATGTACAATGACTAAAAAGAACAGTATTGATATTGATGCCTGAAGAATACCCTCTTTGCTGAGAGGGAGTGTTAAAATTTAGAGCAGCTGCAGAGGATATTCCTCTAGCAGCTCTTCAAGCTGCCCCCTTTCCAGCTGTCATTAAGCTGCCCCCTTGCCAGATGTCATTAAGCTGCCCCCTTGCTAGCTGTCCTTAAGCTTCCCCCTTGCTAGCTGTCCCTTCCTAAACAACCCTCCTCTAAAAGTAAGTCGGTCACCTAGCTAAGTTGGCCTCGTTTCCTAGCACCTAGCCTAGCATCTATCCTAACCTAAAAGGTGACCCTAATCTCAAGACTCCTATCCTAGACTCCTTACTATATAAAGAGAGGGAGGCAACCTCTTCTAAACATCAGTTTTTCATATCAGTTTGATATATCAGGTTTATATATCAGTTCTAAGTAGCAGCTAGGAAGTGTATTTCTAGAGGAGGTTAACACAGTTCTGGGGCAACAAATAGAAGGAGATTAACACAGTTCTGGGGCAGCAAATAGAAGGAGATTATCACAGTTCTGAGGCAGCAGCTAGTTGGAGATTAATGTTGTTCTAAAGCAGTACATAGAAGGCAGAGTATATCTTTTCTCGTGGACAACAACTAAGAGAATTTTTCTAAGGGTTGTTTTCTCTCTTCTGGACAGAAACTAGAAGGTTTTTCTGAGAGCTGATACCTCAGTTCTGAATCAGAAATTTTTCTCTGTTCTGAGGCTGTCTTAAAGGGTAGTTCTGAGTCAACTGCAGCTACAACAATAGCTACAGGTTTGAGGGCAAATCTGAGTAGAGACTCGGAGATATTTAAAGACATAGAGACAACAATAAGTGTTACTGGCTTATCTCCTTCTAAGGAAGTCTTGTACTGTCACTGTACTTGTTGACTGATAATATATTACAAGAAGTTTGCTGGGTTTTCTTCCCCTTGAAGGTTTCGCAGGATAAATACTTGTGTCTTTGTGAATGATTGTTTTATACTTCAGTTTATCGACTTAAGATTTGAAAGAACACTACTGTTATATTCTATATTTGTTTGTGCTTGAAAAATTAACAAAATTTACCATGAAACATTAATAGCATTAAACAAAATTGCAGAAATTTACTTACTTCACCAAAATGTCACAAGAGTAAACCCTAATTGCAACAATTTTATCCAAAAATCAGCAAAGAACATCCATTTCTTGACCTCCAAAAGATAGCACATAAGCTCAAGAGAGAGATAGTCCAAGATAAGGCGAAAATTTGAGACTTGTTCTCTCACAAAGGTGAGAGAATTGTGATGATAAAATAAAATGTCAAGGTGCTTTATTTATATGGAGCTACCTTGACCTATTTGTCCACTTAAAATTGTCAACAACAAAATATAAGGGGGCCGACCCCTCTAATTTGTCTTTGCATCTTGCAAAAATGAAAATTACATAAAATAAAACCCTAAAAAGGGTGACGTCATGCCCTAAAAGGGTGATGTAGGGATAGAAGTGAGATGTCAAGCCTCCAAGATGAGATCGTTGGGCCTCCAAAGGCCATAATCCATGCTCTCATGTGCAAAGATCTCATGCCATGTGCCTCCTCCATCAAACCACCATGTTATCCATCAAACCCTAGCTCAAAGGTGATGTCAAGGGCTTGAAGTGTGATATCCTAGGCCTCCAAAGGTAGACGTCCAAGTGGGAGAGGGTCCAATCTCATCCTTTGGTGGTGCTAGAGAGCCTCCAAAGGAAACATCCTCCATCCTCAAGGTCCAATGCTCATCATCCATGGTCTCCCACATGTGGGGTCTAACATCCATCTCATGGGATTCCAAGCCCCTATGAAGGTCCAAGTGGCATAGTTCCTTCATGAATAGCTTCCGCCGAGCAAAGTCTTGTAAAGACAAACAAGTACGCCCTCCAAGGGTCCACAAGTCATATGAATCATGCCAAGTAAGCCACCTTTAATACAAGAATTACTCAAGCAAGTGCATTAAATCCACCTTTTCAAATTAGACAAATGCTCGAAGACCTTATAAAATTTGCCAAATTTATGTATGGGAGGGGTGTCATGGTGCCCTATTGGGTAGGTCAATCCCCAAGTCAAGGAATGTTTCCCAAGAAGACCCTATCTAGATCATGTAGTGAGTATGAGGTGGATTGTGGTAAGACTTCCAGGCATGTGGTTCTTGACATACAAGGGTTCATATTATTGAATTCTGGTGTACCTTGGGAAGTGGTCCCCTTGTGGTTGTGGTTTTCTAACCACAAGAAGGAAATACATTGGGACTATGTACCTTGTACGTTATGTCTAATTCCACTTTGACTTTACTTATGTCAAAAAGTTGGAATTTTGTCACTCAAGGCAAAAGTGACATTTTATTCACTAAGTGGGTGAATGAAGGGACATAAAGTGAACTTAGTAAACTTAACCCAAAGTGGGTTTTGAGTTGAGATACTTTTGGAGAGATTTCAACCATGGATTAGAGATGGCTTGGAGTGATCCTATCCATTCATATTTTAGGTTTCCTTATGATGGTTCAAGACGAGCGCATAGGGCCTAAGGAGGCTCATTCACTCATTTGTTCACTTGGAGAGTTTGAGAGAGAGCTTTGAGATGAGGATGGAGGCTATGGTTGAGGGAAGCTTAGGCACCTCCTTTCATGGAGCACTCATGGAGGCTTAGGCCCTCTATTATTTGTGGTGGTGGTTCTACCTTGGAGGGGGGCGCACTATAGGAGGAGGGCACACCCTTAGCAGGAACTACCTACACTTGGAGGATTGCAGATCTGTCAATTCAGCATGGAGCCAACACACAACAAATTGCTTTTGTGCAAGGGTTTCTTCATTCGAGGTCAGAGGGTCAAGGGCGCATTGTTTCAGTGGATAGAGCAACAAGGGAAGAGGGCACACTAAGCTTGGGCGCATTTCTTTTCTTGGAACTCCAAAGCATCTTGAGCAGAGTTGCTATTGTATCAGGTTCCATTATATTTGTTTACTTGTTGTATCTCATGCTTTAGACATCACTTATATATACCTTCATTCTAAACTGGTTTTCCCCGGGGGGGTGGGGGGGGTTTATCGAGGGTCGTGTTGACCAAAAATACTTGTGTCCTAAATTTCATGCATGCTTAGTTGTTTAGATCAGCATTTGAGTTGTAAAGATCTAGAGGAGTGTTACTTGTTCTGAGTTATATTGCATGTGCTAACCACCGGTTCGAAAACACTTTCAAGGGCACCGCAAAGAACACTTAACCATAGAATTATGAGCAGAAAAGTACTTGACTGTTTGCTGTCCTAAAACAACAGCAAAGGACAGTTTTGGAGACCTGTTGGGCAGCCTCATAGTACCTCAATTTTCTTCATGGTATCAGAGCCTTGGTGGCAAAGACTTGCTGATTTTTAGAGTATTCAGTGGGCAGTTTTGTGGGACTGTTTTGGACATTTATGGACAGCCTCTTATCACACCTGTGTTGACAGGTGTGAGGCTGATTTTGGACAGCCTCTTATCACACTTGTGTTGACAAGAGTGAGGCTGATTTTGGACCTCTTATCACACCCGTGTTGAAAGGAGTGAGGCTGATTTTGGACAACCTCTTTTCACATCTGTGGTGACAGGAGTGAGGCTGTACTCCTTTGCAGTTGTAGCTTTTATCGCACAATTTGTACTTAATCCAAAGGAAAGGTTAAGGGAAGACAATTGGCGTAACGGGAGGTTATTCTATCACTGTCACCTCAACAGGATACCTCTTTCTGTTTAGGTTTGATGGCCCAGGGGAGATGTCCCAGGTGACCTGGGGGTTTGAGAAGGCAAAGGTTAAGGTGTCTATAAAAATGTCCCCTCTCACAAGTCATACTGATCAGAAAGTCCCGGGGTTTTAACAAATGAAGTAGTGAAGTATTAAGATGTACCTGCCCAGATCAAAGCAACAAGAAAAAATTATCTTTTGCAAGTACAACTTCTTGTTAGTACTTCATAAAACCACGAACTTTATCAATAAAAACAATGGCTGATATATGGTGAAGCAAACAGAAATTTATAGCAGCAATGTTTACAAGACAATAGCTTCACAATAAATGCCTTAAAATGGCTTCAAAATGACCAAGAATAATTACTCATCAATACCAAAGTACTAGCATTTGTCAGAAACAAATAAGGCAATGTATTAATCAACTTTTCAATTGCTTTTATGTGCTTTTAATGCTGCATTAGATGGCTGTAGCTTACTTTAGTAACAACAGCAAATAGGTTAGTAGATTAGACTATTCTAAGGTTAGGAGTAGTTAGTAGAAAGCTTAAGGTAAAGGTTTTGATGGTGGTTTTTGTCAATCACTCAATAGCAAGGCTTAGATTAGTGCTTTTAGGGAAAATGGAGTCTTTTAGGCAGCAACAAATCTTGAAGGAACAAATGATAATAAGAGAACTAAAGACAAGAGGGGTCAATAATTGAAGTGTTGGTAGCCCAAGGCTTCAATCACCAAACCCTAGGGGAAAAATGGCTACTAGGAAGTAGGTAACCCTAGGCCCTAGTAGTTTTCCTCCTTCTTTAGCTCAAAGATGAAAAAGATGATGGCTTAGATGAAGCAAAATGTGCTAGGGTGTTGCAATGGCAAGGCCCTTAGCAAAAGCTTCAAGAAAATCGGTTTTCTAGCATAATCTAGTAGGTGAAAGCTATTAAGGCATGGGAAATAACATGTGCTTTAGCCTCCTAGGGTTTTAAGCTAGCAATTTCATAATCTTAGTATAAATGCAAGATAAACATAACTATAACCATTCAATGAAGAAGAATTGCAGAAAATTTACTTACATTCACCAAGAATCATCTAGAAAATAACCTAGTTGAACACTTCCACCAAGAAAAATGGCAAACTAGTCCAAAATAAGCCTCCTTCAAGAATTGCGCACCAAATTTCAGCCAAGTAACTCTAATTAGGCCCAAATTTCAGACCTCACACTTGTGTGAGTGAAAGATGATGAAAAAATCCAAGGGAAAATCCCTTATTTATACAGTTACAATGACCAAAATTACGTCAAAAAGGCCGACATGGCTAGTTACATTTAATATCCGGTTTTTACATTAAATGACAAATTAAAACCCTAAATCAAGCAGAAAAGGTGACGTCATGCCCTTTTAGGGTGATGTTAGGCCTCTTTAGTGCAACGTTGGCCTCCAAGAGCAAAGCGCTAGGCCTCCCAAGGCCTTTGGATCAAACCACACGTGCCACTTGGCAAACAACTGCCTCCAAAGTGTCCAAAACGTTGGGTGACGTCAAGGGTCACAGAGGTGACGTCATGGGCCTTCCAAGGCCTACATCATAGTGGGAAGGGCAAGACTCCCCTCGGTCCAGGCCTGCCAGGCTGTCTCTGGTGGAACATCCTCCTCTTTCTCTGGTACAAACCTTTGATCTGTCTCTGCCCCTGGTTGGGGTCTCAGCATCCATTTGGTGGGCTTTTAGCCCTATGGAGGTCTGAACTAATCATCTCCCCATGTGTACCTGTCCGTCGGGTGTGGCCCTACAACAACAACATGTACGCCCTCCATGGGCTCATAAGTCACATGGATCATAGCAATGCCAATCACATCTAATAATCAAGTTATTCAAACATGTGCATAAAACCCCCTTTTCCCAGACAAGTGCTCAAAGACATTATGTTATTCTACAAGCCAGGTTTGGAGGGGAAGTCATGAGGTCCTATTGGGCTTGTTTCCAGGTGAAGGCAAATCCAGGTCATGCAAGTGGATGAGGTGGTATGGGGATGTTTGAGCAATGGGTGCACTGATGACAGGGAAATGTATGGCTTACCTGTGGGTGCCTCTAAAGAGGGTGAGCTGCACCTTGTCATGGATGCAAATGTTTCCAAGCCCATTCAATGCCTTTTATCTTTTATCTTATTGCTTTTTCTTTCAAGAGACTAGTTAGGGGACATTGCCCTGGCGTGGTGACCACTGGTGACAATGTTACCCACAAGCATTTCACAGAGACGAGAATGCTGGCTCGTGATGAGACCCCCTTTCTCTTGGCTATGCCACATGAGAACCACACTCACTAGTGCTCAACCCCCTGTGGGCCTCGCGACATAATCTCCTTAGTTATCCCTAGGCTAGGGGATAACAGTAGCGTCAGTGGGAGTTTAGTGGACAACCATGTCGGTGTCTCAGATGAGGGCAGAGGATAGGCTAGCCGGAGCTAGCTACTGGTCCCCTTGGAAGACCAGGATCATATTCGTCTTGGAGGATCTTGAACTATGGGATATAGTTCAATTTCCCGAGGTGATTCCTCCTGCACCTGCTTCATCTCCATTGTTGGATGCAGATTTCAGGAAGAAAACACCAAGGTGAAGAGGACTATTTGTGATGCAGTGAGAGACCACATCATACTCCACTTGACTGGGAAAGACTATGCCTTTGAGATATGGGCCTCATTGTGCAAGGTTTACCAGAGTCCCAATAAGAGTCGGAAGATGGTTCTGCAGGACAAACTCAGGAGCATTTAGATGCTCAAGATAGAGTCTGTCACTTGATACCTTGGCAAATTCACTCAGATTCGAGATGAGTTAGCAGCAGTGGTAGATATTGTGGATTCAAACTTTATGGTGAGGACAACTTTAAACAACTTTTCCAAACCTTGGGGTTCATTTGGACGAGGCATTGTAGCCTGGGAGGTCATGCCTACTTGGGAGAGACTTTGGGACACCTTCATACAAGAGGAGTTGAGATGCAACTCTGGGTCTTCAGGACAACAACGTATATCCGAGGGCAATGAGGATCTTGCTCTTAGGACAAAGGGCAAGAAGAAGGTCAACAAGGGTGCTAGACAGGGTCCCAAGATGGGGGCCAAGCCACAGGTAGAGAGTGGCAGTGGACAGAAGAGGGATATGAGCAAAGTGAAGTGCTTTGCTTGTAAGAAGATGGGGCATTATGCTTGACAGTGTCCCAACAGGAAGAAGAGGCCGGGTGGTACAACAACTAAAACAAATGAGGTAGAGTTGCATGCACAGTTTGAGAGTGAGTGTGCCTTCCTTATTTGCTGCACTTCAGTTGAGTCTACACCTAGCATTTGGTATATAGACAACGGTGCTTCGAGCCACATGATTGGTGTTAGAGAACATTTCTCCGACCTCAGAGATCCAGAGGTCAGGATGGAGATTGCTCTTGGTGATGATTCCATAGTCAGAGTTGCTGGGCGTGGCACAGTTACTTTTCAGAGGAAGAGTTTGCCACCCATTTCGTTCAGGGATGTGTTGTATGTCCCTGGGTTGAAGAAGAATCTGATATCAGTGTCCACCCTCTAGGATAGGGGTCTTGAGGTGTCCTTCAGAGGGACAGAGGTCTCATACATCCTAAGGGGTCCCGTCTCACCTCAAGGTAGGCGATTGGAGCAAGGGATGGTAAACTATATAGATTGCTTTTTCAACCCTTGCATGCTTTGACAACGAGTAGCGACAACAACAGTCAGTTGTGTGAGTTGTGGCATCAGAGGATGGCTCACCTTCATCATGGGGCTCTTGGAGGGATGAGAGATGTTGTGACAGGAGTGCCATAGTTCAACTTAGAGAACCAGGATGTATGTAGAGGGTGTGCGCTTGGTAAGTTTACCAAGGTTGTTTTCCCTAGCAGTGACACTAGGTTAGCTGGGATACTGGATTTAGTACACACAGATGTGTGTGGGCCCATGTCTCGTTCGTCATTGAGTGGTTGTGAGTACTATCTCACATTCATAGATGACCACTCAAGGAAGACTTGGATTTATTTCCTAAAGGCCAAGAGTGAGGTCTTCAAGAGGTTCCAAGAGTTCAAAGCTCTTGTGGAGAACCAGAGAAGAAAGAGGATCAAGGTCTTGTGGTCAGACAATGGAGGTGAGTATGCCTCCACAAAGTTTGTAGACTTTTGTACCTGTGCAGGGATCAAAAGACAAATGACTGTGCCTTACAACCCCCAACAGAATGGGGTTGTCGAGAAAAAGAACAGGGCTATTACAGGTGCAACGAGATCTATGCTGCATGATCAGATTTTGCCTTTATACCTTTGGGTTGAGGCGAGTGTTACTGTAGTTTATCTGCAGAATAGGAGTCCCCATAGGATTTTGGGGAAGAAGACTCCTGAGGAGGCTTTCACTGGTAGGAGGCTTGATGTTGAGCATATCAAGATTTTTGGATGCTTGACATACTCTCATGTCCCCTCAGAGAAGAGGGAAAAGCTAGACCCCACAGCCTAGTAGGGGATCTTGGTTGGTTACTCAGAGGTCTCGAAGGCCTACCGTATCTACATTCCATCACAATGGAGAGTGGTGGTGAGAAGAGATGTTAGATTTGATGAGGGTAGAGCCTTCAGGAGGTCTCTCGAGTCGAGAGACGGTATTGAGGAGGTTGCAGAGACAAAGATTAATGTTTCAGAGGGAGCACATCCTCAGGTGTCCAGTGCACCAGTTTCAGGGGTGATAGGGTCACCTTGCACAACTTCAGGTTCACCTTGCACAACTTCAGGTTCACAATTGCAGGGGGTTAAGGAAGAGGGTGCAGAGGCTTCACGATCTCAAAGTGTTGGGATTAGATCTGAGGTAGAGACTCTTGGGCATAGAGATCTTACTTCTCCCTTGATTACTTCAGGGAAGAGGAAACCGAGATGGTTTCAACAGACCTTGAAGGAAGCCAAGGAGAATGTACGAGAGCCCAAGAGACAGTTCAGAGAGAGTAGAGCACCAGAGAGGCTTGGGTCCTATTTGGCGATGGTGACGAGCATCACAGATGCAGAGCTCGAGACATTTGCGCAGGTAGTTGACCAACAGGTTTGTCGAGAGGTCATGCTAGAGGAGTATGACTCCATTATGTGTAATGATGTATGGGAGGTGGTGCCGAGGCCAGAGGGGAAGTCAGTTGTGACTTCTAGATGGTTGTACAAGACCAAGCATGTTGCAAATGGCCGCATAGAGAAACACAAGGCCCGGTTTGTGGCGCGTGTATTCTCTCAGGTAGAGGGAGTTGATTATGATGAGACATTCGCACTAGTTGCGAGATACACTTCCATTCAAAGTATTATTTCCATAGCGACAGAGATGGGTTGGAGGATACATCGGATGGATGTAAAGACCACATTTCTCAATGGCTTTATTGAGGAGAAGGTGTACATTGAGCAATCTCTGGGGTTCGAGGTGTGTGAGAGAGAGTCTCATGTGTGCCTTCTGAGAAAGACACTGTATGGTTTGAAGCAAGCTACCAGAGCTTGGTATTCGCGCATTGACCCATATTTGCTTCAGATGGGATTTGAGAAGGGCGATGCTGATCCTAACCTCTATTACATCATTAGAGGTGAGGACACACTTATTCTCATTTTGTATGTGGATGACTTGTTCATCACGGGAGCAGAGCATCTCATAGTTGAGTGCAAGCGGGGTCTTGCATTAGAGTTTGAGATGAGTGACATTGGGTTGATGCACTATTTCTTGGGCATGGAGGTATGGCAGGAGGAGGGTCACATCTTCTTGGGACGGGGGAAGTATGCTGCATACATTTTGAGCAGGTTTTAGATGGAGGACTGCAGGCCTATGTCAACACCCATGGTCACCAACTGGAAGAAGCTTAGCGCTTCAGATTCCCAGTTGGTGGATGCTACAAGATATAGACAATTGATCGGATCATTGTGTATCTGGTCAACACTCGACCAAATATTTGTTTTGCCGTGAACACTCTCAGCTAGTACATGGTGGAGCCAAGGAGTGTCCACTGGATTGGGGAAAAACATGTTTTGAGGTACATTGCAGGTTCAATGGATTATGGTCTGGACTATGTCAGAGGGGATGGAGTGAGTTTAGTTGGCTACACAAACTCAGACTGGCCAGGATGTGCTATTGACAGGAAGAGCACCTTATGGTGCTGTTTTGGGTTGGGTTTAGGACTTGTTTCCTGGTATAGACGAAAACAGAAGTCAATTGCTTTGAGTTCAGCCAAGGTAGAGTATATGGGGGCCAGTCAGGCCAGTTGCAAGGCCATTTGGCTTCATAAGTTGCTGGTAGGATTACTTGGTCAGGAGTTGCCTCTGACTATCATTCACTACAATAATCAGAGTTTTATCAAACTCTTTGAGAATCCAGTGTTCCATGACAGGTCAAAGCATATAGAGATCAAATACCACTTCATCAGAGATTGGGTTCAACGAGGGGCAGTACAACTTCAGTACATTCCGACTGATGAACAGGTTGCAAATATTCTCACCAAGGCCTTGCCAAGGGGCAAGCATGTCTACTTTAGAGAAGATGGGCTTGGTGAGAAACACTTTCCTTGGTAAGAGGGAGTGTTGAGTTCTCGTGTACCTTGGGAAGTGGTCCCCTTGTGGTTTTGGGTCTCTAACCACAAGAGGGAAATACATTGGGACTATGTACCTTATACTTTATGTCTAATTCCACTTTCACTTCACTTAAGTCAAAAAGTTGGAATTTTGTCATTTAAGGCAAAAGTGACATTTTATTCACTAAGTGGGTGAATGAAGGGACATAAAGTGAACTTAGGAAACTTAACCCAAAGTGGGTTTTGAGTTGAGATACTTTTGGTGAGATCTCAACCATGGATTAGAGATGGCTTGGAGTGATCCTAGCCATTCATCTTTTAGGTTTTCTTATGATGGTTCAAGAGGGGTGCATAGGGCCTAAGGAGGCTCATTCACTCATTTGTTCACTTGGAGAGATTGTGAGAGAGCTTTGAGATGAGGATGGAGGCTATGGTTGAGGGAAGCTTGGGCGCCTCCTTTCATGGAGGACATGTGGAGGCTTAGGCCCTCTATTATTTGTGGTGGTGGTTCTAGCTTGGAGGAGGGTGCACCCTTAGCAGGCACTAGCTACACTTGGAGGATTGTAGATCTGTTAGATTCAACATGGAGGTAGCACACAACAACTTGCTTGTGTGCAAGGGTTTCTTCATCTGAGGTCAGAGGGTCAAGAGCGCATTGTTTTAGTGGATAGAGCAATAAGGGAAGAGGGTGCACTAAGCTTGGGCGCATTTCTCTTCTTGGAACTCCAAAGCATCTCGAGAGGAGTTGTTATTGTATCAGGTTCCATTATATTTGTATACTTCTTGTATCTCATGCTTTAGACATCACTTATATATACCTTCATTCTAAACTGGTTTTACCCGGGGGAGGTTTATCTAGGGTTGTGTTGACCAATAATACTTGTGTCCTAAATTTCATGCATGCTTAGTTGTTTAGATCAACATTTTAGAGTTGTAGAGATCTACGAGTGTTACTTGTTTTGAGTTATATTGCATGTGCTAACCACCGGTTGGAAAACACTTTCAAGGGCACCTCAAAGAACACTTAACCATAAAATTATGAGCAGAAAAGTACTTGACTGTTTGCTATCCTAAAACAGTAGCAAAGGATAGTTTTGGAGACCAAACTTAGAGCCCAACAAGAGGTCAAAGACATACATGTTGGATAGCCTCATAGTACCTCATTTTTCTTCACATATTGTCTCATTTATGGGTGCCTTTGTGGAGGGTGTGCTACATCCTTAAGTTTTCCCTTATTTATAATGCAACCTTTTTCCAAGCCCTTTATTTTCCTTTCTATTAAGTCCGAACATTGAGTGCTATGTGCAATGGAAAGAAAAAGAGCACCGTAATGCCACTTGAAGTTAGAACACATTGAGTGCCATATGCACTAGAAATTAAAGAATACCACAATACATTCCCCCATCAAGCGAGACATCATTTATTAATTTTTATTTAAAAGTCCTTTATTTATTTAGATAAGCATTTCATTGCTCTTAGGACTTTAAGGAGAGCATTTATGTATGATGTTAGCTACAACACCTATGGGCCTTTAGCCCCTTCTTCCCATGAAATGAAGTACAAACCCTTCTTGGGGTCAATGCACCCGAAAATCCAAAAGATGAGGAAACGATGGGGAAGAAGTGTGGAAAGTGGTAAGTATGAGTGAGGGATGGTACGATGATCCTTCAAGGAGATCCCCTAGTAGCAACCCTTTTCCTGAGGGTGACCAACTTACTAGGATACCATGTCAACCACCGAGGTGAAATTAAGAAAACAATATAAATTCCAAGCAAACGATCCATAATCAAGAAAGGGCTCTTTGCAACATGCTCAAATGCTTCAAATATTAAAGTGACACTTATCATGACACTGGACTTGTTACCTCATGAAGCAAGACCTGCTATCCTCTGGGCCAAACTGATGTAGTGGATGTTGTTCTACTGTTGGAGATGAGTGGTGAAGAGGGGGGGCTCTATTTGTTCAATGTGGGCTCTACTGGCCAGTCTGGCTCTCGACACTCCATGTCTGCTACCTGAGGGCCTTGAGACATCATTTCCTTAGTTACCCCTAGGCTAGGGGGGGTAACAGTACCCAAAAAGGCCTTATACTTGGGAGAGGCCCTTAGACTCAGAGCTAACATTCTGCTCCCTGCTCCCCTCTTGACATGACACTAATAAGAGGATCACAACTTTCTTCATGGTGCTCCTTGGTAGCCTATAGGGGCACCAAGAGGCAGATAGAGTGCAACACCATTCCAGTTCTTAGATTTGTTAGATCTCGAGAGGTAGCCCAGATCCTGATGAGGAGACCCATGTGGAGTTGTCGTATGGGGCCTCGAGATAGCTCATGCTAGACCGGTAGGCAACCCCCTTCTATCAACTCTCAGTAGAGGATCATCACTTCTAGACAGAGAGACATCCCTCGGACTAGATCCATCTCCTTTGGCCAATTTCCTATACGAAGCTAAGTTACCAAGATGCGGATACAGATCCGCCATATTTTTGAAAAGTTAGAATCCAGATACGGCGGGGAAACGATAGGTACAAACAATATAAATACATTTTTATAATTTTTAAAACTAAAAATTATATAAAAATTTAAAAAGTATAAATTTTTAAATATATAATTTATATTTACATTTGTAATATATAATATTGATATTATGGCTTGATGGGTTGGTTGAGTGATCTGATTTGCAAATGGGATCAAATCCTCGGGCTGGTTGATGTCTTCATCGAGTTAGGCATACTATAGTCTACATCGAAATTTTATCATGATTAACAGCCATCAACAACGATAAAGTTTATGGGGTTTTTTGTGCATGAATTACATGGAAAAACATATAATACTTATATTTGATATTTAACAATTAAAGTATAATATTTATATTTAATATTTAACAATTAAAGTATAATACTTATAAATAATAACTAATATAATACATTAATTATTTTATGAAAGTGAAATGATAAACTTATAATATTTAAATAATAATTATTTTATAAAAGTTTAATATAAGTTTATCATATAACATAAATTAGATATTAATATAAGTTTAACATATTACATAAATTAGATATTAAAAGTATAACGTTATAACATTAAAAAAGTAAATTATAAAGTTATAATACATTACATAAACTTAGATGTTAAAATTTTAAAAATATTTAGATGTTAATATTTTAAAAATATATAGATGTTAAAATTTTAAAAATATAAACCATACTACATTTTGATATAAATGAAGCAATATGGCATATCAAAATGAAACAATTCGAATTTGTTTAGCTTTACCGAGGACATACCACGACAAGGAGGATGGGAATTAGACAAAGGTCGAGGCAAACTGTGACACGTAGGACGAGGCTTTAGATACCGTGACAGGAGGACACGGCTTAAACACGGGTTGGGACATACCGCGACATGGAGGACGCGACTTAAACATTGGTCGGGACATACCGCGACAAGCAAGACGGGGCTTCGACATAGGTTGGGAGATGTCATGACATGATTATAGAGTTGTGCAGGAAAATGGTCAACAAGCCCAGGAAGGAGAGTCGCCCACGAATACGTTTCATCTGTAAAAGATCTATTTTGGAGCGAATCCTGGGCGGATCCAGGTGAATCTGGATCCGAATCCGTATCCGATCCGGGGATTCACAGATCCATCCCCCAGAGTGGACGGGTCTTGTAACATAGATACTGAGTTTCTTTCCTTCGGCCTTGGCTGGTAGGAGAGCTTCCTTTTCGACTTTAGTAGAGGATCCCCTCTCCCCTTCCTTAGGCGGCAAACTTTTGGAGCATTGAGGTGGTTTCCCTTGTACTTGACCCCTGAGCATTGTGTTTCTTCCTTTTAGCATTGTGATAGTCATGCTTATCTTTTGGGGTAGTACTGATTCTTTTTTTTATAGGAGTTTGGACTTTGGACTCCCACTTTGTACCGTCACTTATGTATTGAGCAGTCCCATTGACCTACATTTTATCATTTGTTGGACATTAATAAACTTAACTTATCTTATCTTATCTACTCAACAACAACCATGATGCAGCTATCAAAAGAGTTGATTTGGGTGAGTTCATTGTAAGACTTTCTTGGAGCTGACTCAACACAGTTCCTGAATGGTGGAAATGACATCAATAATATGGACAACAACACATTCTGTTATAGATCGAAAAGCTTTTTATTATTTGGATCCTCTTTTTTACAATCTGTTGGCATTGTTTTCCTGCTTTATTCTTCTATGTCACTTCAGTTTAATAACCTTCATTATAATTTATAAGTACTACTTGGAGTTTTCTTTGATGTTTTTACCCTCAAATGCTTGAGTTCAGCAGGGGATATCACAAGTAACTGAAACCCATCCAGATGTTTTTTTCAAATCACCATACATTCCTTAACATTGTTTAAATGAAGTGTTTCTCTGCTGCCTGAGTGTTGATGAATAGAAAGTGGCATTTTTCCTCCATGACTACGCTTTTGATGCCACTCCAAGTGGCCTTACATACCAGTTGATATATATTTCACAATACAACAAATTATATAAAGAATATCAAATTGGTTTTGCAGGAATTTCATATACTATAGTACAAGGCCTTCATACAATATTTTATGATCTACCATGAAGCCTATCCAGATGGTTTTTTCAAATCACCATACATTCCTTAACATTGTTCAAGTGAAGTGTTTCTCTGCTGACTGAGTGTTGATGAATAGAAAGTGGCACTTTTGCTCCATGACTACGCTGTTGATGCCAGTCCAAGTGGCCTTGTTATCGCTCAGTTTGTAGTTAGGGTAAAAGGCAGATGAAAAGATGTCAAACTGGCGTAACTTGAACCAATCCCACCACAGTCACCTCAATGGGAAGGTTCTTTCTGTTTAAGAAGATAAGGCCCAAGGGAGACGTCCCCAGTGATCTGGGGTTTTGAGAAGGAAAAAGGTTTAGCAAGGCTATGTGATAATTTCCCCCTCACAAGTCACCACCGAGAAGAAAGTTCGGCTTATAGCCAATAAAGATGAAAGATAACTGGAAGTAGTAACCAATAAGAGTACTTGCCCGAGACAAAGCAACAATGAAACTACATGTGCAAGCTTGCTTGCTGGTTAGTACTTCATATAACCAATGACTTTCTGTTAATAAGCAATTAAGCAATAATATTGATGAAGTAAATCAATGTTTATACAATAACAATCATTACACAATATCACTTCACAATAAATGCTAATCAAGTTTCACAATAAGCAATGGCAATTTATCATCAATGTAACAATACTTGAAGCAACACTTTAGCTAATCATTCAATTGCTTTTAAAGACAAATAGATGCTGCAATGAGTATGTTTATAGCACTAGTAAAAAGTAGCAGCAATAGGGTTAGAAGATTAGCCTAAGCTAGGGTTAGAAAGGTTAGTAATTCCTCAAGTGTTTGTTTGTTTGAAGTTGTGACCAAGCCACTCAAGAAATAGGGTCTTAGACCAGTGCGCTACTAGGGCATATGGAGTCAAAAGAGGCAACAAGTTTGAAAGACTGAAATGATAATGAAAGACCAAAGACAAGAGGGGTAAGTGTTGAGGTGTTGCTAAAGCAAGGCCTCAACAACGAAACCCTATGGGAGAGAGGCTCACTTAGGTGTAGAAACCCTAGGCCTCAGTGCTCTCTCCTCCTTCTTTAGCCCAATGGCAATGATAAAACGACTAGCTTGAAAAATGATTGATAAAGTCTAAGACGAGAGTTTAAGGGATGTGTTGCTAAAGCAAGGCTTCACTAGACAAACCCTAGGGGAAAACGGCTCACCAGGTGTAGAAACCCTAGGCCTTGCTGCGTTTTTCTCCTTCTTAGCTCAACAACTATGATAAAAACGGCTAGGCTAGAAGAAAAGGATAGAGTGTTGCTATGGCAAGGCTCTATCTCACTTCAACAAATCAAATGGCTCAAAATCTTAGTGGGGACATGAGACAAGGGCATTAACTAGTGCTTGTCACCTAGGGTTTGATTCAACAAATCATAATAACATATGCAAGTAAATAAAACTAAAACCATTCAATTAAGAAGTGTTTGCAGAAATTCACTTACATAAACCAAGAAACCATGTAGCAAAACCCTAGTTGTAACACCTTCCACCAAGAGAAATGCCAAAAATGCCAAGA